>JAQIVF010000268.1:0-26804 GCA_034698365.1 Steganacarus magnus
TATCTATCTATCTATCTATCTATCTATCTATCTATCTATCTATTAGCCCATTACTCGAGAAAGTTACACCGAGGTACTTTTTTTAGAAATAAAATAGCTTGAGATTTTTATATGTACTAGAATTAAATTTGTTTATTTTCATTTTTTTTAATTAATTAAACAATTCTATTTAATAGTATATTTGCTATTATTACTTTAAACTGTAAATTTAATTTAATAGAAAATCTTTTATTAACAGTTTTTGTGTATTATTAAAATATTGGAATGCTGAAGCAGAGGAGTATATTTTCTAAAGTTGTTTCAATTCTATGATATTCATTTCGATTCTATTCCTATTCCGATTTTTACTTTTATTTTTATTTCTATTGCATTCCGATTCCGATTTTTAAAATTATTTTAATTTTGATTTCTATTTAAATTCTAAAATTTCTTTTTATTTAATTTGCATTCCGATTTAGATTCTTAATAAGTTCTAAATTATAATTAATATTAAAATCCTATTTAGATTCTCATTTAATACCCATTTCGTTCCAATTACTAAATTACAACTAAATATTTAAATTTATTTTATTCTAAAATTGTAGAATTAAATTAGAAATAAAAAAAAGAAAAATATTCTAAATTAAGAATATTTAAATTAAATCAAAACTAAAACAAAAGTCGACAATTAAAAAAGGAAAATTCTAGTTGTATATGATAGATTGTTTTAATTAGTTAACTTTACATAGATGAAGGAGAGCTTATGGATTTGACAATGTCCGTCCGTCTGTCCGTCCGGAGGTCCGCAGACCTCTTAAGTCTTTGAAGTCTACCACTTCCATGCCATATCTTAATATAGTCTTAACAAGTCCTTAATAGTATGTTTAGATAGGTAAAAAAAACACAATGATTAAAAACGCGTTACATCAACAATTATTAAAACATTTTTAACACAATCCTAACAATACATATTGACAATGTGAGAAATAATCCACTACATTATTAATCTTAAACTTACAACTTATATTAATTTCTATCGTGACAATTACTGTAATGTATTATTTTAGAACCAAATAATTTATTATTTTAGAACCTTAAAATTTTAAGAATAATTAATTAATTTTTTTATTAAAAATTTTATAATATTTTTTAAAACCATATTGTTGTAAAAATTAGAAAAACTGTTATTGATTTCAACATAAATGTTCAAAAACTTTGCCTTATAAGTTAACCTTTAAAAGTTAATAATAATAATAATCCAATTTCATTAATAATCCAAACTGCTCTTTTGGGCAAATAAGTTCAAAATGTAGTGTGGAGTGGAATAAATTATCATATTTAGAAAAGAGTGAATATAAACGTAAAGGTAGACAAGAGAAAAGACAAACTCTGAAAATGTTGTGTTATATTCCTAATTCTTCAGAACTGTTGTTAACTCTGATAAGTAGTAGTGATTACGGTGATATTTATTATCTATACTAAATTAATCAATTAAAGAAATTTTAGTACAAAGTTACACATACTACATAAGTAATTGATACTCAAAAAAATTAGTACAAAAACTTTTATTAAACTATTTTTAAATGCTTTAAAAGCTAGAACACCACTAATTGTAAATTACAACTTACATGAATAGGAAGCACGTGATATGGATTATCAGCAAAAATGCCATTTAATTGTGACAGATCCAGTTACTTGTGCGCGATATTTTGATAAACGCATTAGAGAATTATTCCGAATTCTCGAGCATTCTAAGCAACCATTCGCTGATAATCAAATATCCGACTCGTATGTTCGCGTTGAGTTTCAACATCGTGGAAGTCCGCACGTGCATTTTTTAATTTGGATGAAAGACACTCCCACATACAAGAAGGGCGAAAATAATTAACCGTGTATTGATTTTATCAACAAGTATTTAGCTGTTGATAGTTCTTCGGAAGATAACGAATTGAATCAGTTACTTGCACTACAGACACACAGACATTCATTTTTATGCCGGAAAATTATTGGTGATAAAACCGTGTGCAGATTTTATTTTCCTCAACTGCCGGTAACATACACAATGATCCTTGAGCCACTCGAAGCACGAAAACGACAGTATTCAGTATTGTACGAGAAACTGAGAGTGAGTTTAAAGAATAGCCAAAGTTTCGAAGAATTTTTAATCTTCAATCAGATATCGCTTGATAAATTTATACTGGTACTACGTTCACAACTTAATCATCCAAAAGTATTCGTTAAACGAAAGATTGCTGATATGAAAATCAATAACTACAACGGCACCATACTGAAGCTTTACTGTGCAAACATGGACATCCAGTTTATTTTGGATCCATACAGCTGCGTCCAATACATTCTGAATTATTTGAATAAAGCCGAACGTGGTATGTTGAAATTACTGAAAGAAGCGGTCGAAAAAGTGAAATCGGGTAATTAAAGTATACGTGACCGATTAAAAATTGTAGGTGATCGATACCTAAATGCTACTGAGGTAAGTGCTCAAGAAACCGTTTACCAACTTTTATCAATGGAGATATCTCGCAGTTGTCGTGCACACGTGTTCATTAACACCGGTGAACAACAAGAACGGTATACTTTAGTTAAATCCGAACAACAACTACGGTGCTTAGATGAAGGTTCAACCGAGATATACCAGACAAATTCAATCGAATATTATCCAATGCGTCCAGATAATTTAAATTCTATATGTTTGGCCGATTTCTTAGCTGATTACAACCGTCACAAATTTAATAAATCAAAGGAACGCATTGATGATAATATTAACGAAGATTTAGAAGTGATTGAAGAATCAGTGCCAAATAAAACAATAGCTTTTAAAAACAACGCACTCTACTTGGAAAAGAGAAAACGGCCAAAGGTAAAAAGGTATCGGCGGTACAACATTAAAACCGTTAAGTTAAATTATTACCGCGAACAATGTATGCTATATTTACCATCGGTAAACAAGACGGAAGAATTAATAAATGTTGACATCAGGAATAAGTACATGGAAAGTATTGGAATAAGAATTTAAAAAATTCGGAAAAATACATTCACGGTCTTTCGGCTGTTAAATATTTTGAGGACGAGTTTAAAGAAATTCAGTTTGCCGAGGAAAAAGAAAACGAAAAATTGGATAAAGATGAGAATGAGTATACTGTGTATGGTACCGATAACAGTTTACAATACAGTTTGAGTGAGGATATAAGTAATGCATTTCCAAAAACAACTGTTGAACGATTTTTTACTCCAAAAATGATTAGCGAAGAAAAGTATTTTGAAATAATGAGGTCGCTTAATATAGAGCATCGACATTACATAAAGGACCTGATGTACCGCTGCACGACACCAGGGTACTGCGGAGACCAGATTTTGAATGTAATACTTGGTGGCGCAGGAATCGGTTAATCAATGCATATTAGTGCAATAAATCAAACATTGTTACGTATTTACAATTCACAACCAGGTTCAAAACCTGATTCAGTCAAAGTACTCCTCTGCGCGCCGACAGGAAAAGCCGGGTACAACATCGGCGGTATGACCCTGCACACTCAAAGTATAGATCCCGTTTAGTCAGGCATGGCCACTGTTTTTATTTTCTGATAGTGGCATGGCCACTGTTTAATTTTTGTTAGTGGCATGGCCACTGTTTAATTTTTGTTAGTGGCATGGCTAATGTTTAATTTTTGTTACTAGCATGGCAACTGTTTAATTTTTGTTAGTGGCACGGCCACTGTTTAATTTCTTGTTAGTGGAAGGGCCACTGTTTAATTTTTTGTTAGTGGCAGGGCCACTGTTTAATTTTTTGTTATTGGCAGGGCCACTGTTTAATGTTTTGTTAGTGGCAGGGCCACTGTTTAATTTTTTGTTATTGGCAGGGCCACTGTTTAATGTTTTGTTAGTGGCAGGGCCACTGTTTAATGTTTTGTTAGTGGCAGGGACACTGTTTAAATTTTTTGGTTAGTGCTATAACATAATTTTAAATAATTTAATGCAATTTTGAACAACATAGATATAAGATTAAAATTTATATAATATTAAGAGAGGAGCGAGCGGACGTAGTTTGCACGCAACCACTAATAATCAAAATAAATAAAATATTTAATCCATAAATCTAACAAAAATTTTTAATTCGAAGTCAGATATTATGACTGTTTCGATCTTGTTTTAAAATATATTTTGTTCAACTTTTGAAATTTCACACTAGATGAAATTCTTAAATGTTTTTAAATGGAATATCAAAAATAGGACGCAATAAAATGTCTGACCCACCATACAACTATCTGACTGAAATCTCATGCTTAAGACATACCCATGATTCAAAGTATAACAATGGTTTGTTGACACAGACACCGCTGGACAAGTTGGCGGACCCTTCATCCAGAACTCGTTACCGACCGCTTGGACGCACCAACCAACTAGCTGACTGATAGTGCACACTTAAGACATATCCATAGTCAATGTATAACAATGGATTGTTGACACAGACACTTTGAGAACAACTACTGTGACATTTTTTGTGTAGTGAGCACCGAAACTTATGGATTTGATAGTGATAGTCAAAATCGTTCAAAGGTGATTCATAAAAAAAATAAAAAATATTTAATTATTTAAAATTATTTTTATTAACAGAAAATATTTTATTAAAGTATAATACTAAGTTTTTATATTGAGAAACATATTTACTTGTGGTAAGAGAAGTACGATTCATAATGATTAACTTCAGTCAAACAATTGCGAGAAAATATTAAATCTATTTGACTATTTCCATTTGATGTGACTCCATTGTTCATTAATTTAAATTTATTTTTGGACATAAAAGATAATAAATCGTTATTATTTTCGCTTAAATTATCTAAACTTAAGTCTCCAGCAATTATTACTTTTTGATGTTTGATCTTGTTTAAGCATTGTTTGAGCGCATTAAATATGCATTCTTTTGATTAAAATGAGGAGTAATAAACAAGTATTATGCAAGTGTTGTTGATCTCGAAGGCAATAGGATTTCTTCTGCTGCAATTTGAGTTCGAATAAATAATTACAGCACATCCAAAAGCTTTTCTCTGTTTAGTTGATGTTTTATGATGTATTAAGTTAAAGTTTGAAACTCGATTTTTTCTGTGTCCATTAACAAATAAATATTAAATAATAAAATATCAGCAGACATGTATTCTTTATCGCACCTTATATCAAGAAAGTTTTTGGTCAACGACTGGACATTGTGATAAATTACTCTTATTCCATTTGATTTTTCACTTAAAAAACTTAATTTTAACTTTAGTACCGCTTCTGTTCTTAATCGATTTAATTCGGACTCAACTTCATAAACTGCATTTGTTTTTCGAGGCTGAAAAAATCTACCATTAATATATAGTCCATTTGCAGTTATCGCTCGACTAAATGCTACATAAACATGTGAAAGCATAAGCTTTTTATCATTCGGCGATATAATGACTACAACTTTATTATAAATTTGTCCCAGAGCTTTATTAATTGTTAACGCTTCACATGATACCACCGGAAACTGATTTCTTTTTATACATACATTTTGTTTGAATTTCGGATTATTCATCGGTATATCGCGACAATGTTTTTCAATTGGTGTCCACGATTGTTCGTAACCACAACGTTTTATTACATATTGGTATCATTGTCTGGTCTTTGCTCCAACGTTTACCTCACAAAACTGAATCCATAATTTGTATGGTTTATTCGCAATTGTTTCAATCCTTTTTAAAACACCACTGGCTCCATTAACAATACCGTTTTCAGTGTCAATATTTACTGTGATTATATAGTTTCTTTCTTCTTTAAGTACGATATTTGTAGGCAATCCATATGTTTCAGTTCTCTTTTTCAATGTTATAATATTCAATGATTTTTGTTTTACATCTGCGATTGCATTACCCTCTGCTATATCATCTGCGCGAATTTTTACATGCCATATAATTATTCATATTCAAGACTGTCGTATTATAATTATCCAGATCGACATTAGATCTATAGAAATTAATTGAATTTTATGGCGGTCTGTTAGTGTCACCATATATTTCTCTAGATCTAAATAATTGTATGTCTTCGTTTGTGCAGTTACCAGAGGCTAAGTTGTTGAGTGAATTCGCGAATAATTTATCGTCTTTTTGTCTCATAATTTCTGTTAATTTATATGCTTGAAAATTTTTCCATAAGTAATTTTCAAATAGCAGACTGTATCTATTATTTATGTTAACTTTAAATACGAAATAATCCTGAACATGTCGAAGCTGATAGAAGTCTCCAAAACATATAACACTTACATCATCAAAGATCTTAGTTGTTCCAAATATATCTTGTTATATCAGATAAATGAATTCAAACTGTGATATTCCAACCATAGATATTTCATCGATAATGATTAACTTTAAGTCAACAAAGTTGCACAGTAAAATGTTTCGTCGATAATGTGATCACATTTTGCTGCATGAAAGTTCCAATTATCAAAATGCATGACACTATCTAAGAACTCAGCAGTTCCTAAATTCTGGTCGCTAAATAAAGTTAGTGCTGCAGTAGTTTGCGTTCGAGTATCCAGTTTCTCGACTATCGCTGCTCTGAACATAGTGTCGTCACTCTGAGCGTGAACTTTGGACTCATCAAGAAAATCAGCACAATTTTTATATTTCTCACGCCTTAGATTTTTTACTCGTGAGTAAGCGGCTTTTTTGAAAATCTGAGACAAATAACGTTTATATAAGAAATTTAATCAAAAGATAAGAAAAAAAGTCATTTTTGCAATAATGTTTATGATCTAAAGAATATGTTTATTAACTTATTTTTTAATTATCCTTAGTTCTCTTAAAGCTAGAAACAGACGCAGACACAAGTACATTCACTAATCTAAATATCTGTCTATTGAATTTAGATAAAAAAACATTTTTTTTGATAAAATATAAAATAAATAATAAATTAAAACTTAATATAATGTGAATAATTGACTAATACGATTGTTTGTTCTTTTTAAAATGTTATAAAATTTTAAGTTTGTTTTATATTAAAGATTTTCCTAAATTATTAATTTCAAACATAATTATACAATTCAAATTATATTTTTGAAATTAGTTATCATCGTTTAATTTAATGAATTTTACACTTTTCTGAAAATATCACTATATATATTTAGGCTTTTTCTAAAGCGAAATCGAAAAATTATTTTTAAATATTTTTAAAAATTGAATATTTAATTTCTGATTTTTTGGGTATTTTTAATATTTTATTATCAAAAAATTAGTAGTTATTTAGTAAATCTATAATTATATTTTTTCTAAGAAATCAAACTTAAAATACTAAAGCATGTCAAAACATTTCAAGAAAAAAAATCTTTAGAAAAAGGCAAAACTAAAAAGAGAAAAAAGACAGAGAATGATAATAAAGAGGTGAATAAAATTTATTAATTAAAACTTGCAAGAAACTAATTCCTAACTAAATATATAAATTAAAATAATAAATAATTAGAAACTTATTTAATTTCTTTAAAACTTATAGGAAAATGATGAGTTTAACTAAAAAATTAATATCTGTTTGAAAAACGCAATAAAAGATAAAGATAAAGTTGATTATATTCAAATTAAAAGTGATGCGGGAGGTATACGTAAAATTCATTTTAAAAATTAATATGAAATAACGATTGAAAAAATAATAGAAAAGGCAATTGAAGTATTTTTTCCAATGGGAAATAATTCTGAACTTGGAAGTTCAAATGATTACAATTTTTATTTGGATGATCAAACTAAATGTAAAATGGAAAATTATAAAGACAATAAAAATAATATTTGTTCGTTTAAACAATATATCTACGACTCGGGAAGATATATTTCACGTATTAAGTTTTATTTAATTTCTTACATAAAAGAGTATGAAATAGAAAATTTATTAATGGAATATAAATCTAATGACTATATTGAATCTGATACTGAACTTAAAAATCTTTCAGAAATGAAGGAAAGGTAAATATAAATTATATAATATTAATTTCATTAAAATCTTTGTTTAAATAATTCCATTTTTTTATTTAATTTATTTGAAAATTATAAGAAATGATTAACTTTGAAAATATATTTGTTTAGCAGATTCGAACTAATTCCAAAAATATCTTTCAGCGAAATTAATTTTAAAAATAAATATGGAAGCGATAAAGAATTCGTTGATTTGATTTATTACGAGAATTTATATAAAGGAGAATGGATTGGAAATCCTATTGTGGTCAGAAATTACAACTTTAAAAAGATTTCAAAAGCCAATTCTTCAGAAATTCTTCTTTAAAAATTATACTCAAATAAAGTAAAGAAGGATAATATAAAAAATAATATTATATTTAAATTTATGATTTTTGATATCAATGTTAAATAACTAGTTTTTAATTTCTAAAGTTAAATTTGTTTTTATGTTTTCTAAAAAAAATTATTTACAGATTTGTTAAGCAGTGTCATAACAAATATTATAACACCTCTTTGTATTTCTTTAAGAAATTAAGTGTTAATTATATATAATTTTCTTATATAATCAAAGATAAAGTTACAATCACAGGACATATTTATCATTTTTTTATTAAATAAGATTAAATAATTGATATAACAAGAAAGCAAAATCTAATAATTGAAATGAATAAAATGTTAAGGATATTGTAAACATCATTAAAACACCTGATAAACACACAATGTTAAAACGCATAGTTATTTATCGGAAAACTCAATTTCAAATTTCACAACTAAACTTCCAGCTCATGTTTCCTTAGATGGAAAGTGGCAATTGGGTTTAGTCGTAATGACTTACACAAAAAGCTGGTATAATATGCCCGTTAAGCAATCAAAAGAGCTTTGGTGTATAGATAGTAATGCCAAAGAAGTAAAATAAGTTAAAAAACACGATTATTTAGATAAAGAAAATTACAATACAATCAAAGAATTAACGTATGCTATTAATAAACTAGCTATTAAAATAGATAATAAACATTTTCTTTCAGAAGAAATTTCTAGTTTAGAGATTGAACCAATGACACATTTAGTTACAATTAAAAGTGGCTTAAAAAAACGAGAGGATAGTATTTTTACTCCACGATAAAGAGCTCTGCCAAATGCTGGGATTTGATTATCTAAAATTAACTCAACTTTATTCCGATGTATATCTTGTATATAATTATATTGAGACTACTAAATTTAAGCAAAATGTAACGAAATAAATGCTAAAAATTATCCCTAATGATCCAAACGAAAAAACTGAACCGATTAAAAAGAGATCAATGTTCGCTAAGGAAACACATCAGCCTTTAAAATCAAAAACGCTTGAGAATAGGCTTAAAAAATTAAAAAACAAACTAAAAGCACATACTGCGCAACATCCATATGATATCAGTGGAGGCTAACATTCTCTTTTTATCTATTGTGATATTGTAAAACCAAGTTACGTGGGTAATTTATTTACTCAGCTTTTACGTCAAGTTGAAAGGCCATCAGATAAAAAGTTTGGGGATCAAGTCATAATCACTTATCCGTTGACATATTATATTCCGTTGCTAACTCAAGAGTTTGAAACAATAGAAATTGATATCAAATCGGAAACTGGTGAAACAGTGCCTTTTGAATTTGGTTGTTCAATCATAACGCTTTACTTTAGGCTTAAAAGTTAATAAAAACATGTGAAACATAATAAAATAGTAGTTTTACAATAATCAAGTCGGAAGCTGGCTAGCCGGATTCAAAGGTCTTCGGTATCATAAATGTCATGGTTGATTTGGTCGTCTATTTTCAAATGTTGTATTACCATTAATAAGGCAGGTATTGCCTGCTCTGGGGAAACGAGCACTCCCTTCAGGTATAGGTTTAGCTCAGGATATTCTATCTGGTGAGAATGTCGGGCGCTCGGCTCTTAAAAGAATTTAAGAAGCAGGTAGAAATGTTTCTGATGAGTCTATTGACATTGTTAAGTCAAAGCTAAAGCTGGCGGGTTCTGGCGGTAAAAAATAAAAAAAATTCACAACAAGGAGACGCAAAAAATGTAAAGCCAAAGCTAATAAGAATAAGCGAAAGCCTAAAAAACAACAAGATTTTTTGAGATAATGAACAAACTATCAAATATCACACCTCACCCAGATTTTGATCTTTTCGGTCTACCATCTACACAGCTTACTGTTGAGAAGGATGTATTTACTGAAAATCGTCCAATTATCACATACAATTCTGCATAAGTCATTCAGTTTGTAGTTCTCACTAGTATTGACGAGTATATTCAATTAAGGGAATCATTACTTTATGTAAAACTGAGAATTAATCTTTAAAAGAAAGATAATTCAAAAATTATCGTTAATAACTGGAAGATTATTGCACCAGTTAATTACCTGTTTCATTATATGTTTAGTTAATTAGACTTGGAGATTGATGGGAAATCTATAACTCTATCTCCACAGACTTACGCATACAAGGCGCGTTTTAAGTTTGATCTCGGTTTCACCGATGACGCTAAAAGGTCACACCTTACAGATGCCGGTGCTTACAATGACATTGATGAGAATAATACATATGAATCCCGATCTCAGTTGATTAGACCCGCTATCGTTACAGAAGACGGTAAAGGCGTTTCAATTGATCTAATGGGAAAGTTATATTTAGACATGGCATTTCAACCACGGGCATTAGTTGGAGGAACAACTCTAAAATTTAACTTCGTTTCTCATGATCCTAAGTTTTATTTGATGAATAAAGATCCGACAAACTTAATTCCTACTATTGATTTCGAAACGGTTGTATTTTACGCACATCGTTCAAAAGTAAAAGAATCAGTTGTGCATGCGCATAACAATGCCCTTTCAAAAACTAATGCTAAATATCCAATATGTCGAAGTATGGTGAAATCTTTCAATATTAATATCGGCAACATTGACATTAGCATAGATAACGCTCTTAATGACCAACTTCCTCGACGTGTATTCCTAGAAATGGTTACAAATGACGCGTTTAATAGGAACTTTACTAAAAACACATTCGAATTTGAACATTTTAATCTGAATAACTTGTCACTTTATTTTGATGGGGAACAGCATCAACTTAATGGCTATAACCCAGATTTTGATAATAATTTATACGTACGCGAATATATAGGTTTGAGGCTCTTAATCAGTTGAACACCGATTCGACATTATTGCTGACAAGAGAACAATTGGCGGACGGAAATACAATTTTCGTTTTAATTTTGCGCCTGATCTTGCCGATGATTGTAATAAAATGGGGTATTCTAATCCTGTTAAAAGAGGTAACCTACGCATCGACTTGAAATTTTTAAAAAGCTCTTAAAGAAATAATAAACGTTCTGCTATATTGCGAATTTGATAATATTGTCGAGATTACGAAAGAAAGAAGTGCAGTTACAGATTACCTATAATGAATACGAAAAAAATTAATGAGCTTTTTAAAAATTACAGCAGTTATGCTGTTACATACGCTTGTAATCAGTTGCCCACTAAATATATAATTAAACGCCCATTTGCTGTAATCATGAATACAGACCCTATAGAGAATCTAGGTCAAAACAGGGTAGCTATTTTTGTTGAAAAAACAACAATGTGGAATATTTTGACTCTTACGGATTCCTTAGAATATAGATGTGTACGTACCTTTGAATATAGAGGTGTACGAATTTCTGAAAAATCAAAAAATACATAATTCAACTCATTCCACAAATCAAATACAAGGTGTTTCAGCGACCAAATGTGGAGCTTACTGCATTTATTAAGTTGCGCTGTCAAAATATCTCATTCTCGGAAATTATTTTTCATGGTTTTAACGAAAAAACAATATCTAAAGTTATTTAAAGGCATCAATTTTACTAATTTAAATTAACAATGGATAAAGTTTGCGCTGTCGTTGATGCTCAAGGCTTTTATTTGCGGGGAAAATTTCACGTTCGCGAAGCGGCCTTTGTTTCCGATACAATAAGTCACTGTCAAGAGTTTAATCCGGATATTGATTGGTCTTCACTTACTCAAAAGGAATCGCGAACAATTCTTCATGTGCAATCCAATATTCATGCAAACAGCCTGAGTGCATTTAAAAATAAGCGAAGCATCATTTCATTTGCTGATAATATGATATATTTTCTGAAAAAAAATCACAAGATATTGTCATCAGATTATAAGCCATACTTTGCAATTAAAAACAAATTATTAAAAGATGAATTGGAAGCGGCTGAAAACTCAGTTGTCGATCTTAATGATATTAAGTATGAGCTGCCTTCTGTAACTAAAATTGAAAAGTTCTACAACAACAATTGGCTCTGATCATTTCACTGCATAATTAACGATACCAATCAGGACATAAGATGCTCTCTGAGAAATTGTTACAACTTATGGAGCTACCTAAAAGCATATAAAGCATCATCGGTTCAAGAAATGCAAGAATGAATGTAGAAATAACAAACATTTGTTTTAAGGGGCACCTTAGGTGTCTTATAAACATAAAACAATTGTATAATGCTGAAACAAAAATAAAAATGAAATATAAACCTGAAAATTTTCCCGGTCTCAATGTATTCTTTTCATTTGAAACGTGTTTAATTTTTAAGTCTGGTTATTCTAGTATATGCTGATGTAAATCTATTTCAGATGGCTATCTAACACAATTAGAGTTGTATGAGTTTTTAGAGTGTAACGAATACCAGATTAAAAATAATAAATTATTTTTAACAAACGTGTGTGGTAGTTTTGATTTTGGAAGATCGATTAATTTAATAAAACTTGCATTGCGTTATAAAAAAGAAACATATTATGACGTCGAGTTTTTACCTGGATTAAAATTTACTCTTAACAATCATGAGCTTACAATACACCATACTGGAAAGGTTTTTGTCACTGGCATGAAATCTATAGATGAGCTTAAAACATATGCTTTGTTCTGAAAAATATCTTAACAGAGGTAATATAAATAAGTAGTTACATCACAAAACTTAAAAAATGGAATCTGTTATAAAATATAAGATCTTAATTATTACCGCGTTGTGCTTAATTGTTATAATAACAGTAGTTGCAACAAAATTTTTTGCGGTGTATAATATTACAAGCATATGCAACGACTTCTTACTTAATAAAACAAGCTTTAATTCAGATGTTATAAGACATATGCTAAAGCTGATAAAAAAGCTTAACAATTCTACAATGTTTAAAGTTTCTTAAGTTAATTATAAAAAGAATTCTTTTGAGACAACTTAATAAGAATAATGTACTCGAAAACGATAATTGTTGCGGCAGTATTGCAGATAATATTCATTATAATTTTATGCTATAAACTTGAAAGAGGTAGTAATAGAGAGAGGTTTTGTGCTGTTGAAGATTTTATATAACTTAACGAGTTCGTTATGAGCGTTTCGAAAAGAAAAAATCGATTTCAGTATTCTAGTAAATCTAGAAGTAGAAGAAAACATATGAAAATTCCACTTAATCTACTAAAGAAAATTGATGGAAAACGTAAATTACGTCGAAATAAAAAAAAATAAAAAAAGCCGAAAACGACACTGACCACTTTTTCAGCCATTACATTTTTCACATGAATATTTTTGCATAAATTTTGGATATGATGTGCTTTATAACATTCTGAATAAGAAAATAATATTATAAAGTATGGATAAGTAAAATAAAAATTTTGACTTTGAATCTACAAGCACGAATTAAGTTCAACCGTTCATAAATTTTCATAAAATTTCCCTATAAAATTGGACAAGTATTAATAGAATATTTATCATTGAGAAGGTTTAGTTTAAACGTAGATAAAGTGACAACAAACGGAAATAGTATAATTGATTTGGTTTTTGTACGAAATATGCAATTTTCAATTAATATTTACAATTCCTATTTTTCCTATCACAAAGCAATCTGTTTTTCCATTTAAAATTTTAATACTTCTTTTGATTGAGAAAAAGGAGTTATCATTTTTTTAATATTAATAAATTAATTCAGTATTAAAATTTTGAATAATTTTTTTGGTGGCAGGGCCACCGTTTAATATTTTGTTAGTGGTAGAGCCACTGTATAATATTTTTTTGTAAGTGGCAGGGCAACCGTGTAATATTTTTGTTAGTGGTAGGGCCACTGTTTAAATTTTTTGATAGTGGCAAGGCCAGTGTTTAATTTTTTGTTAGCGGCAGGACCACGGTTTTAATTTTTGTTAGTGGCAGGGCCACTGTTTAATTTTTTGTTAGTGGCTTTGCCACTGTTTAATTTTTTGTTAGTGACAGAGCCACTGTTTAATATTTTGTTAATTGGCTGAGCCAGTGTTTAATTTATTGTTAGTGACAAGGCCAATGTTTAATTTTTTTAAGCAGCAGGGCCACGGTTAATTTTTTGTTAGTGGCAGTGTCACTATTTAAATTTTTTGTTAGTGGCATGGCCACTGTTTAAGTTTTTGTTAGTGGCTTTGCCACGGTTTAATTTTTTGTTAGTGGCAGGGCCTCTGTTTAATTTTTTGTTAGTGGCAGGGCCACTGTTTAATTTTTTGTTTGTGGCTTTGCCACTGTTTAATTTTTTGTTAGTGGCTTTGACACGGTTTAATATTTTGTTAATTGGCAGAGCCACTGTTTAATTTATTGTTAGTGGCATGGCCACTGTTTAATTTTTTGTAAGCAGCAGGGCCACGGTTTAATTTTTTGTTAGTGGCAGGGCCACTGTTTGAATTTTTTTTAGTGGCAGCGATACTGTATAATTTTTGTTAGTAACAGGGCCATTGTTAAATAATTTGTTAGTGGCATGGCCACCGGTAAATAATTTTTTAGTGGCAGTTGTATTATTTGTTGTAACTTTTAAAACACTAAGCGAGCGCAAAAATACTTTTAGTTAGTTTTTTAAAAATTGTAGTCTAAAGATACGTTTAGTTTTTATAAAATTTTTGATAATGGATCAGCATTTAATAAATTCTTATGATAGACATAAAAATTCGGATGAGAAATGGTCACGAATTGCAACTTAATTTCCATCAAAATTTCTTTGAAATTGAATCGTTTTCGAAAATGGTTACAACAAAATTACTCTAAAATAATGTTAAATACTTCGACTAAAATATTAGATAGTATTGAAAATCGCGTTCAATTCATAATCTGTAACGATTTTATGATAAATCCAGTGATAATTATGAATTTCTGACACCGAACGTTCGATTACTGTTTCAAGAATTGGTCACGAGTTGTCCGTTGTGTTGTATTGCACATAATTCTTGCGTTCTGGACATATATTTGCGTGATATTATCCTTAGTGAAACTGATCGCAATTTGCTCCAAAAAATGATTCATGATCGTGAAGCGACTCCTAATATCGTATTTTTGCTCGAAAACGAAGAACCGCTTATACCTAATCTAATAGAAGAGTTTTCTGAATCAGAATCATCGAGCGATGATAGCGATACTGAACCCACATATGATCAGAATTTGAATTTATATTAATATTTATTATCATATTTTTAGTCAAATTTTAATGTTAAATAAATCTATTTATTATATCTTAAACTTTTCTATCGAAGTCAGATATTATGACCGTTTCGATATTGTAATAAAATTCAATTTAAATTAGTGTTGTTTCAATTCTATAATATACATTTCGATTCTATTCCAATTCCGATTTTTACTTTTATTTTAATTTCTATTCCATTCCGATTCCGATTTTTAAAATTATTTTAATTTTGATTAATATTTCAATTCTAAAATTTCTTTCTATTCAATTTGCATTCCGATTTCGATTCTTAATAAATTCTAAATTTTATTTAAATTTAAATTCATATTTCGGTTACAAATTTGATTCCCATTTCGATTCCAATTTCTAAATCACTACTAAATAATTAAGTTTCTTTTATTGAGTTTAATAAACTTTTAGAATGAATTAATTCTCTTTCTAATATAAAATTTGAAGTGTTATATTACATAAGTTGTTGCTTTTTGGTAAAAAAGGATTTGTGTCATAATCAATTTAAAATTATTTAAATTCCGATTTCTATTCCAATTAACATTCTATGCAATTTATTTTCCTATTTCCATTATTAAAATTAAAATTTAAATTTCGATTAATTTTTAAAATTTTTAGCTCACTTTGTATTTCTATGAAATCAATGAGCTATTGGATTTGGGATGTCTGTCTGTCTGTCTGTCTGTCTGTCTGTGCGCACTTGATATGAGACTTTTTAATTAATAATTAATTGCAAATCTTTTGATCAAAGTGAGCCAATTTATAATATTCATTCTAGTTTTATTTAAATTCCATTCCGGTTTCTTTTCTTAAATTTAGTATAATTTTGATTCTATTCCAATTCCGATTAATAGGAATAGGAATCAAAAATATTTTTCCATTCTTATTTCGATTCTTAAGAATTGAAACAATACTAATTTAAATTAAATTAAATTAAATTACGAGTAATTGAAATGTTAATTCAAATTTTAATTCGATTATGATATCTCCTAAAAATAATTGAAACAAAACTAGAATAATTTAATGCAAGTAATCTTTTAATACAAAGTAGTGTTGTTTCGCTTTTTTCTAAGTAAAAGAAAAAGCAAAAAATAATTCTACTTTTACTTTCACTTAATCGTAAGTAAAATACAATCGAAATTATAATAATACTTATGAGAAAAAGCAAAATACAATCGAATTTAAAATTTTCATCGAAAGAAAAAGCAAAATACAATCGAAATTGAAATTTTGCTCAAAAGAAAAAGTAAAATACAATCGAATTTTGAAAAAACCCAAATAAGAAAAAGTAAAATTGAAATAAAAATATTTAAGTAAAAGTAAATTAAAATATTGAAAAATAACATGATGAAAAGCGAAATTAAGAAGTAAAAGTAAAATATCGAAATTAAATTTTACTTTTACTTAAAGAAAAAGTAAAATACAATCGAAATTAAAAAGTTGAAGCAAAACAACACTAATACAAAGTTAGCGCAAATGCACTCTGATCAAATATGTTTAGCTGTATAAATAAACGAAGTATGAATTATTAAATAAGATCAAAATTCAAAGCTAAATTATTAAGGTCTCAGAAATATACTTTTTATCTTTTATGTAAGTTTAATATTTTAATAAAATAAAAATATAAATAATAATTTTCTATTTATTTTTTTAAAACAGTAATTAAATTTTAATAAAATAATTTTTAAAAATAAAATTTAAATTTAAATTATGTTTCAATAATAAAATCACAACAGCAATATTTTGAAATCTTAATCAGATAATTAAAGTATACATACAAAAAACATAGTGTGTGGACTAATTAATACTACAATTACTGTTACTGTAACTTTAATTTTAGTATTAGTTTTCTGTAGTAATACTATGTTTTTTTATTTATACTTTAAAGCTCTGCTCTTATTGCATTTAATAATTTTTTATTAAAAAAATTTTAGTATATTACTTTAATTGTTTTAATTTTTTTAATATTTTTAAGAAAGTCTCGATTAAATAAACTGTAAATTTAAATATTATTCTTAATAAAAATTAACACGAAATCTTCCGAAATAATATCATGGGTGAGAAAGAATGGATCCGAATAAATTTTTAATGTTTATTTTTCTACAAAGGATAAAATTTGTTCAATTTTTATTTTTTAATATAAATATTTGTGCTTATTTAAAAGAAGTAAATAAATAAATAATTGATTTTATTTATTTTGTTCTGTTTTTTCATACGATAAACTTTGAAAACTTTTTGAAAATGTAAACATAGATAAATGTATTAATAAATATGTTTATTAAACCGTCGAAAATATCTGATTGACTTTAAGAAAATGTAATTTTATTTAAGAATTAATTAAATGAACTAAGCATTTTTTACCATTACATTTTAAAATATGATTCTTTAAAATATTCTCTAAAAATTAAATCTCAAGCATGTAAAAATAAAACCCGAATTACTTTATAATTACATTACAAATGTAAATAAAAAAGTTTTATTAGCTCACTGATTTTATATCAATGTGCAATTTGATTTGACATATTGATTTGAAAATTTTTTGGTGAGTAATATTGACACTGTAATTGAATGCAATGAAACTGATTTTGATAATAAAGAATTTTCTAAAATATAATTAAAAAGAATTAGTTGTATTATACATGTTATTCAATGCATAACATAATTTTCAAAAAATTTGGGACGATTTACAGAAATATGCCATTATTTATAAACCAGTTAATAATATAACAAATTATTTAAGTAAAGATGAAAAAACTTCTATTTCTAAAGTTGTTTCAAAGATTTTATATTTAAAACATCACTTCAATTGTTTCGTAAATCAATCATCAAATAATAGCGAAACTGCTAAAAAAACAGCAACAGATTTATTAAAATAGTTATATAATAGATTTGTTTGTATTATCAATCAGTATAATCAAGATTTTAAAGACGAAATTTATTTAACATATACATTTGATCCTCTATTTTTAAAATTATTAGATTATAGAAAATTTAATTGTTAAAAAACTTTGTCAAAGAGTTTTATATAGAATTTATTCAAAATAAAGAAATAAAAAGCAATATTGAGACAAATGAAAAAAGTGTAGAAAATTTAACACCTTTTGAAGAATTTCTTGAAAATACACTAATCAAATCTCATGTTCAATCTAACGACTTATTGGTTATTATAGACAAACAATTATATAATTATATTCATTTTATCAAAACAATTCGAATAGATATAAAATTGGATTCTTTTTTCGAAAGATATTTTTGTTGAAAATTTTTCTATTCTACGTGACAGCTATATATATTTTGTGGACTCCTTCTTCAACAGCAGGTGTTGAAAGAGTTATTTCTGTTGCATGCAATGCTTGAATTGGCAGAATAAAGCTGAGTGATAAAAGGTTGGAGATGGTTGTTTTTAAAAAAAATCAATTCAAAAAACTTAAATTCACTAAATTTTATTATAATAATAAAGATATGAATTTAATTTAACTTCTTTAAAAAAGTTTTATTGATTCCTAGAAATTTTTTTGAACTTAATACGTGTATTAATTTTCAAAAAATCCAAGCTTAGTTTTTCAAGGTTTAAGCTGGTATGGTATTAATATTTGTTTTTTCAAAAATATTTTCAGAGACGTCAAAAGCTTTTAAGATTTTTTTTAAATATTTCTAAAAATATGGTTAAATATCGATTTTAAATTAAATGAATGTGTTGATTCACTTTTAAATGCATTTTAAAACTAGAACATAATATTGTCCATACCTTTTTTTAATAATTATAATTTTGGTTATTAATATTAATAAAAAGTGAAAATTTTAGAATTTTTTTAATTTAAAACAATATCAAACAAAACTTTTGATTTGCATTTTTTTATCTGGCTTCCATAGAAAATAGTAAGATATATGGATTTGACATACTCCCTGAGTGCGTGCGTATGTCGCCACTCTGATAATAATGGGAGTTTCCTCGATACTATTAAAGAGAACTTTATTTATGATAATAATGGGATTTTCCTCGATAAAAATAAAGAGAATATTTTTGGCGGTAATATAGAATAGATCCATTTTTGGGGCGGTAATATAGTATAGATATCATGCAAATATGGATATCCAGTTTATTTTGAATCCATATAGCTGCATCCAATACATTCTCAATTATTTGAATAAAACCGAACGTGGTATGTCCAAATTTTTGAAAGAGGCGGTTGATGAAGTGAAAGCGGGTAATTTTAGTATACGTGACCGCTTGAAAATTGTCGGTGATGGATACCTGAATGCTATCGATGTAAGTGATTACCAATTCTTATCAATGGAAATGTCTCGTAGTAGATGTGAAAACGTGTTTATTGACACCGTTGAACAACTAGAACGATATACTTTGGTAAAATCTGAACATAAATTACGGTCCTTGGATAAAGAATAATCCGATATTTATCAGACAAATTCAATCGAATATTATCCAATGCGTCCTGATACTTTAAATTAAATATGTTTGGCCGATTTTTTAGGTGATTACTACCGTCACGAATATAATAAATCAAATGTACTCAATGATGATAATATTACGAAGATTTAGAGTTTTTTAAGGAATCGGCGCCAATTGAAATATTAGCCCTTAAAAACAAAGCGCTCTATTTGGAAAAAATAAAACGTCCAAAAATTATATGGCACGACGGTACAATATTAGAACAGATGAATTAAATTATTACCGAGAATATTGTATGCTATTTTTACCTTGGTTGAACGAGTCATAAGATTTAGTAAATGTTGACATCAAGAAAAAATACATGGAAATTATCAATTAGAACTCAGAAAAATTCATACACAGTTTCGGATGTAAAATATTTTTTTAAAGAAATTCAGTTTGCCGAAGAAAAAGTAAATGAGATTTTGGATGAAAATGAGAACGAAAATATTATTAATTAATTAATTCTTTAATAAGTGTTTTGTTTGTTTAGTTTGCATTTTTGAAACGTTGTTTATATTTAAATATTTAGGTTCTCAATGTTTTGAATCAAATAATACTTATAATAAAAAATAAATGTAAAAGTTTTTCTATTTATTTTTTAATGTCAAAACTCTAATCTTTTAAATGGTAAAAACGTAAATAAGTAATACTAGTTTATTATTATTGAATAAATATAATTAAATTTACTTTATAAATCTATCAACGAGAAAAAATATACTGTTCACTTATAAAAAAATAATAAATTAATTTTGTTAAAGTTATGAAATTATTATTGTCAAAACTATTAATATTTGGTATAATAAAATAAAGTGGCATAATTATATTGTAAAATTCAATTTATACTCTTAAAATTCGGTAACAAATCAAAATTTTTTCAAATTGTAAAAACAACTAATTTGTAATGATAAAAAACTTATTTGAAATGCCACTATAAATCTGTTTAAAGTAATTTTTACATGTGATATATAAGATAATTAATTAAAATAGAGTAATAGAGGAGCGAGCGAACCTAGTGATCAAAAGAACAAAACATTATAATTAATAAAATATCATCCCAATAACTACAAATTTTAATACGAAGTCAGATATAATGACTGTACAGATCTTGTTTTTGACTTGATTTTGATTAATCAAAATCAAATCAAAACTAAATTATAATTGAAAATTTTTTAAAAAAATAAAAAATTAAAGAAAAAAAAATTCCGAAAATCAAAATCAAAATCAAATCAAACTTAAAATTAAATCAAAATAGAAATTTTGAAATTGAAACATCACTACTAAAAAACTAAAACTCAATAATGTAAAATAATTATAAAAAGGTTTATATAAAATTTTATGATTTCTTAGTACTAAATATATGGAATAAGTTTGATATCGAATTTTATTTTATGTGAATACAATACCAAAATAATAAGATAGAATTTTATTTGTTAGACTTATTTGTTAAAAATTTAATTTAAATTAATTCATTCTAAATTTCTATTATTCTAAAATAAATCTAATTTTATTTTATATAAAGATAAATATAAAATTACTTTTGTATTTGTATTGACATTTGCAGTATTTAATTGAAATACGGTTAGTCGAAAATATAAAGGAATTTTTATTACAGAAAAACACTTTTATTATTAGTGTTGGCAATACTTTTCGTGGGCAATAAAACTTAAATCTTTGGTTTTCTCTGAATTTAGTGATTATGATAATTTTTAAAAAGTTTTTTACTCAAAATGATGAGTTATTTAGTTGTAGTGAATTATTTAATACCATAGAACAACACACTAACAACATTAGAGCAAAACTATCAAAGCAAACAATGATCAATGATTTTTTCAAAAAAAACTAAGTTCGTGTTTTAGCAAATCCCAATTATGGCAAATAATTTTTTATTCATCAATTAGTTGAAATAATACGGGTCAGACTGTATTTAGTAACTTTTGATAATCCTTTAAGCATAATAGTGAAAATATATTGAGAAAGCAAAAGATTTTTTAAAACTTATAAGACAAATTTTAATTTGTTAATATTAATTAGTTTTTGAGATTATTCATGAATTGTATTAATTCATTAAATGTCAAAAAAATGTATTAAAGTTGTTAGTATGTTAAACATGTCATATATTAAATTTTTATGTATATAAAGCTTAATAAATTATTACATTAATGGACTCAAAAGAATATGAGACCATAAATAGTGTGACCAACTGTACAGATTTTGCCTGGACAATCCAAGAATTTAAAACTTTCATCAAAAAATAGTCCAATAAAAATTAATTAAAAAGCTTTGTCCAGGTTATTTCATTTGTTATAAAAAATGGAAAATATTTAACCTATTTCAAAGCAAAATTTGTAAGAAATAGATGGATTAATTATCCCATTAATATGACAAGTTAAAAAATTCAATCCAAATTTTTTAAAAGAAAAAGGATTTTTAGGGTACTCTCTTAGCTGCGAGTCATGTTCACATATTACATTTATGAGGTTTGATGGTAATTGACCCATGAATATATTATCAATTACAAATGTTGATTGACTTGGGCTAAGAGAAAATGTTTTTATTTCATCCCTTTTAATAGGATATTTGCATGCATTTGATTGTAGTACTTTTGCATGAGCATTCAAAACACTTGAGTTAACAAGCAACTTTATTACAAACAAACACACATCTTTAATATTTAATTTTGTCTTTGTTGCATCTAAAGCTTGCTTTGCAGGTGTGACAGTAGAATATGCAGTTTGTGCTGCACTTCCCACTAAAGACAAATTATCTTTAGCTTTTGTAAAAAGTAATCTAATTGTTAAACCATTTATCAATAATCTTTGTGAATTAAATATATCTCCGTGAATTCGTCCATAAAATGTAAACTCTTTGCTATTTTGGCACATAGATTCTATTTGATGCTATAGATGCACAATTGTTTCTTTACTTTTTCTGCTTATTATGTAGATATGAGCAGAATACAATTGAAACCATGATAAACTTTTCAAAAAATATAAAATCCATTTATTTCAGCTTCAATTTAATAAATTCAGGACTTCAAATGATAATGTTTATTATATACAGAAATATTTTTACCGCGCATGTGTACAAATTGTTAATATGATTAAACGACTTTGTGGTATAAGATACAATTGATATTTATTTTTAAAATTAAAAAATACATTCATTTTATTAAATTCTTAAATAATTTAATTAACAAATTACAAGTTTTAATTAAAAATGCTTCAAATTTGAAGTGTTGATCCAAAGCCATGTGTGTTTTTTGATGTTTTTTTTATAAAGCATCAACTTCGATCAGATCACAATCCGCCAAATAGTTTTCAAAAATTATTTGAGAACATCTTTCTCCAGCTCTAACGAAAAAATCATTTTCACTAAGATTCACGAAGCATATTGCAATATTTCCTCTATAATCGTGTCGATAACACCACCATTAAATGAAACACTTTTGAATACAGCAATTTCAGAGAGATAAGCAATCCTTCCATAGTATTAGTATGGAATTTCAATACTTATATCTGTCAAAACCAAAGAATTCTATTTCTTTTGAACAGTTGTATCGTATGCCGCAAACATGTCCCATCCAGCTGTGTAATTAGTTCCTCTTTTTGGTATTTTTGCGTTTTTTGAAAGTTTAACAAAATTTTTCTCCATTAAATCTGAAAAGAAGAATGAATTTTTAAATAATAACACAAATGTTTTTATTCAAAACTTATTAGAAAAATAAATTTAAATAATACATCAAATAATTAATATAATTGACAAAATATATTTTTTATTTAATACAATTTTTATGTCCAAAAGCATATCATGTCTTTTTGTCATTATTTATATGACGTTTGTCACATTACCGGGAATAAATTTATTTATTTGTTTTAATAGTTTTGAGTTGATGATTTTCAGATTGAATTCTTCTTGTATCTGCGTAAATTATTGCATTTTGAAATGTATCTAAATAATCCTTATGTGTTATGTAATTTTTTAATATGGATGTTTGAAGTCCTTTTGCTCTCTTCTTATTTTCATCTTCCAAGATAATGGAGTACATTTTTGATTTCAATCCAACAAACTCAATAATTGTACGACCATTTGTTTCATATTTAATTAGGCCTTATGACTTTATTACTTTCATCATATAATTCATCATTTTTGTCATAGTTTAAGAAGTCAAAATATAAATTAAAATCTTTTTTCAAATCTTTATATAAAACTTTTTTTAAATATTTTTCTTCTTTTTAAAAATTATATTTAAAATGCAATGAAATTAAAAGAAATTTAAAATTCGAAATTAATATAGAATTCAATATATAATAAAATTAAAAATCAAAATAAAATTTTAAATTAATTAATTAATAATTTTAAAATCCAAATTGAAAATTTTTAAGACATTCATTAAGTTGATTGATTATGCCTAACAAAAGTTGATCTCATTTACGGGGACCCATAAAAATAAATGTAAAAATTTCTATACTAAATAAAAATATTATATTTAAGATTATTACAGTTTTTAAAAATAAAATTCTTTAAATTTAATTTTGATTTTTAAATTTTAGTTATTGTCTTAAAGTTTTTTTGATTAAGAATAATCTTGAATTTAATTTATAATTTTAATTTCAAAAGAAAAAATTTTCACAAATCTTTAAAAAAGTGAAAATTTTATTCATAAATAAATTTTATAAAATTGTAAAAAAAATTTCAATTTTTTTAATTAATTAAAAAATTTAATATAAGTGGTAGTGTCGCAAAGTAAAATCGTAATAAAAATCTTTTAGTATTAACAAACTATAAAATATCTACACTTTCAAATAATTTAACTTAAAAAGTCTTTTCTCGTTCGATTATGACAATAGAAATTTCTAAAACTTATTGTTTTCTCGCGACAAAAATAAACTTATAGCGCATACCATTATTTAAAATCAAGAACTCAAACCAATTGATTATGAAACTAGAATGAATTATTGCAACTGGTTTTTAAATTTTACAAAAAATCGATATTTAAGAAGATTTTATTTTAATGTAAATTTTGAAAATTTCAAGTTTTTGAAGTAGTGAAATTTACAATTTTTTTATTAAATTTCAAATTAGTTATAAGGCGTGATCAATTCTTTCGGGTAAAATTTTCTAAAACAACTAGAATTTGGAGTTCGGAAAGCTCATATGTAGAGTCATGTTTACATCCTCAAAAAATTGGTTTCTTGTGCGGTATAACTCGAAAAAAAATTACACTCCTATATTTTTCGATGAAAATTAAAAAATTATTGAAAGTTATGTTTAGATTTTGGAAGAAAATCTTATAACACTGGACTTTTTAAAAATACTTTAAAATAATCACGCAATACAAATAACTCTTTTTTATGAATTCAAATTAATAAAGTAAAATAGACAAAAAATAGTAAAATTAATTTTTTATATTTCAAGAATTATTTCCCGTTTTACTGACCCGATTCCCGCCCGTTTCGGAAATTTTAATTCACGGTTATTCACATCATTATTAATGAATTAAAATTTAATATTAAAAATGAAATTAAAAAGAATTTAATGAAGAAACATTGATATAAGAATCAAATATGTTAAAACAGGTAAATTTATATTTAGAAAATAATAATCAACATTATATTGTAATCATTTTCAACATTAATTGTGAATCATTTAACACATAACAAATAAAAAAATTGTATATTTTTTACAATAAATTTCATGCAATTTTACTAAAACCTGTTAACTGTTAAAAGTCGGTAAATTTTTATGTTAAACTACCTGTATTTGATTAATAAAGATAATTTATTGATTTATAGAATGATATAAAATTTTTCTTAAAAAACCTTTTATGATAATAAATAACGTAAATTTACAGAAGAATAAATGGTTCACAACTTGTTTGAACAGTTATGTGCACAGTAGTTTGATTAATTGTGTGATCAGACTTACTTTTTAATTCTATTTATATGTGGAATAAGCTTTAAAAGAAAAAACCTTAATATAAAATTTTGTATTATTAAATTATTTTTTTTAAAGATTGACATTATATTGCATATTTTATTCATAAAATCAATAAACTGAAGAAATGAAAGAATTTTAATTCTTTTCTATTTAAATTAACATAAAATACTAATTAGGTAGATTTTCTTGCATACATAGTCGCTGTGATCATCAATATTTTTAGAGTTAATCTGTTCATTTGTTACAAGAGCACTACATACTGATACATTAAATAATGGCTATTAAAATTTTTTTTAAATTATTAAAAATGATCATTAATTGCTGTATAAATATTAGTGTTGCATATCAGTTTTTTAAAAAAAGACAGTATTTTTTGTCTTTTTCTTTATCTTAAAAAAAGACAAAGAAAAGACAACATAAAATTATTTATGAAAGAAAAGAAAAATAAAAGACATTTCAAATTTTTTAATAAAGAAAAAGTAAAGGAAAAAGACATATTAGTAAGCGAAAATAATATTAAAAAGAAATAAAAAGAAAAGACAATCAAATAATGCTAAAAAGAAAAAGAAATAAAAAAGAAAAATGAAAAATTATAACAAAAAAAAAGAAAAAGAAATGAAAAATTAAAAAACGGAAAATATGCAACACTAACAAATAAGTAGTGCTTTAATTACAAATTCTTTTCTAACTTTTTAACGCAATCTGATTAAAAAATGAAATTTTAAAAAACGAAAACTGATAAATGTAGTGTTGTTTTGCTTCCAGTTTTTAATTTTACTTTTCTTTTTAATTTGCTTATTTTTTATTAAAATTGAGTGATTTATAACTTAAAAACTAGGAGATATCTATTTTAAAATAAGTGAAAATAAGTGAAAATAAGTGAAAAACAAGTGAAAAACAAGTGTAAAACAAGTGAAAAGTAAGTGAAAAGTAAGTGAAAAGTAAGTGAAAAGTAAGTGAAAAGTAAGT
>JAQIVF010000269.1:0-26776 GCA_034698365.1 Steganacarus magnus
GAAAAGCTTTAACTTCTAACCTTAACTCTATTTAAAATTTTAACCTATCCGCCAATTTTAACTCGGGTTAACCTTAATCGGTTAAAAGTTAACCGTTAATTTGCTCATCTCTAGTTGCAATCACATGACGTAACATACAGTAGAGTTTGTGTGTGTGTGTGTTGTGAAAAAACATTTGGTTTTTCTCACCCATTTTTTAAAATAAAAAATATAATAATATATCGGAAGTTATCTATTAACTGATTTATAATATTTTAATTATTATATCCAGCAACTAATGACTATTGTTAATGGCAGGCAACGACTAATTAGAAAAATGTGTGTTTTGGTTATTAAATGACACTTCGATCGATTAAAAATATTAATTATTCAGTTTAAGTGTAATTGAGGTAAAGTAATATATTTGTGTTATCATTTAACAATGAATACGTTAATCATAGTTAAAATGTTGTCGTATTTACAGCCGATTTCAAATCTAGTGTAATACAAACAATGGCAGCAGTAATTTTGAATCAATTGGCGATACTGTTATGGAAATCATGGATTATGAGACGACGCCACTGGTTATCTACAATATTCGAGCTGTTTGTGCCGCTAGTGTTGGCATTTCTAGTGTGCTATATCTACTCCACAGTAAACCCACAATCAAAACCAATGCATTCGACGGACGATGCGAAACGCGATAATAATGATCACAACAATCAGTATTTGGGACCAATTCTATACAACGAGCCCACAGTTGATATAAGATTTCAATTACACAGCGATAGTTCTAATTTCAATCTCGCATTAATATATTACGCTCCAATCAATCAATTCACTAATGATCTGATGGATAAGGTTGAAAATTTTAAATATTACTCTAGAATTTATTTACAGCCATTACCGAGTGGTGAGGAAGTTAATTCAAAAATGGAATCTCTGGCGTCCAACAGATCTAATATATTAACTTCAAGCACATTCGGTATTATATTCGACGTAAACAATGCCACCGTTGGAACACCCGATAAGTTTCATTACACAATACGAATGATCGGAGATATGGTTTCGCGCGTAAACAGTCTGTTTGCGGTGAAATTCCAATCGGGACCTGTCGGTAATAATTCAAACAACGCTTATGAACATCACTTTTGTGTAATTCAGAGTTTGATAAACACCGCGTATTTTGACATACAAATGGACAGCAAAAATGTAAACACAAAAATCGGTGAATTATCGGCATTCAAGTTTCCGTATCCAAAATATCTGTCGCGTGGAAGCGAAGGCGAAGTATTTTCGCTGCAAGATTTCATTGCTGCTACTATTGTGATCGGTTATGTGATTATGTGCCCTTTAATAGTTAAACGAATCACCGACGAGAAAGTGGCAAAAGCCAAAGAGTTGCTGCGAATGATGGGAATGTCTGATTGGGTGTTCTGGGGCTCACATTTTATTAATTATTTCACAGTTATGTTGTTTCAAGATATTGTGTTCACATTGTTATATTTTGTGGGCATTAAAGGAATACCAATAATGAATTATTCGGACGGCTTTTTATTTTTCGTTGTGATCGCTGTTTACTGCGCGCAATCCATACTTTTTTGTATGTTAATCACCACAGTATTCAATCGACCAGTTTTAGCAGTGGTGGTCACTGTTATTGTTTGGATTGTCACTTATGGCGTGCCGTTTGGTTTATTAAACCCCGCGTTTCACAAAGGAATGAATATTGTGGAAACAAATCCAAATCGACTCTTATCATCACTATTACCAAATATGGGTCTGTCGTGGTGTTTGGCGATATTCGGTCAGTTCGAAATCGCCAGTTTGGGCGCCACTTGGACGCGATTATACACCGAGACATCACTTTACATGAATCTAACGTTGGGAACTGTTATGCTAATGATGCTGTTTGCGTGCTTTTTATACGCGGTGTTGATTTGGTACATCGACTCAGTGTGGCCGTGGCAGTACGGAGTGCCCAAACCGCTCTATTTCCCATTTACTACTTCGTACTGGTTTCCAAAAACTACTAGTAATGGTAACGCAAAAGAAAATAATTTCAAAGAACTGCAAAAGTTTGACGCGAAAAATTTTGAACGCGAAACCGCTAATTCATCCGCTATTGGTATACGACTACAAGAGTTGCGTAAAGAGTTTGCTGGTATCGGTAGTAAAAGAAAGGTTGCGGTCGAAAATGTGTCGTTAAATATATACAGAAACCAGATAACTGTACTTCTTGGACATAATGGCGCCGGGAAAACGACAACAATGAATATGATAACCGGAATATTTCCACCGACTTCTGGCACTGTTTTGGTCGATGGCTTTAATATAATAACCGAAACAAATAATGCGAGGAAAAGTCTTGGTTTGTGTCCACAGGAAAACATAATCTATAATGAACTTACTGTTGCTCAGCATCTTAAGCTGTACGCAATTTTAAAGGGATATTCTTGGAATGGTGTTAATAAAGAAATAGATAAAACGTTAAGAGCATTGCAGTTAAACGATAAAAAAAATTGTTTGGCGGTATCATTATCTGGTGGTATGAAACGAAAGTTAAGTCTAGGTATAGCTATGATCGGTGAAACGAAGATTTTAATTCTCGATGAGCCGACATCTGGTATGGATCCAGAGGCGCGAAGAGTTGTTTGGGATTTGCTTCAAGATTTGCGCGCTGAGCGAACTATTCTGTTGACCACTCATTATATGGAAGAAGCAGACGTGAGAATAAAATTTTAATAATAACTTATAAGCGCAAATTTTTATTTAACCATATATTTTTTTTATTAGGTTCTCGGCGACCGAATCGCGATTATGTCCGAAGGATTAATTAAATGTTGCGGTTCATCAATGTTTTTGAAGAAACGATTTGGTGCCGGATATCACTTGAGAATAGCGAAAAGCAATAATTATTCGACCGAATTAGTGGAACAATTGTTGCGAAAATATTTGCCAAAAGCGCAGCTTCACAGCGAAATTCATTCCGAAGTGATCTATTCGTTAGATAGTAGTAATAATAATCGTTTAGTGAGAGCTAATAGTATAACCGTAGAAGAAAAGGATAGAACGTCAGCCGTGTTATCCAATTTGTTTGACGACATCGAACGAAATAAAGATAAATTAGGAATCGCTTCGTGCGGCTTAACCATCACAACAATGGAAGACGTTTTTCTTCGTGTCGGTAATGAATTCGAAACCAATGATGACGACAAGTTTGTGCGAACTGCGAAGAAAAACGGAAATAAGGACTCGTCGTGTGATAATTTGCTTATAAGAAGTAGCGAACAATTGATTGGAATTGAATTGCTTAAAAATCGTTGCTTAGGATTACTGATCAAACGCTTTCATTTTGCGAAGCGTTACTTACCTATGATAGTGTTTCAGCTATTAGTTCCCGGTTTCTTATTTATTGTTGTTTTGCTAACCGATTACAGCATTCGTGGCGATACATCTGGCGAAACCAAAAACTTAAGACTTGATATTAAAGAACTTTATGGTTCAACAAACGGTTTCATTCGAATTGATGATATAGATATCCAAGATATCAGAAAAACATACGCATCAATAGCGCATAAACGGAGCCTCAACGCTGAAGAAATCGCAATAAATCCAAATGATTGGGCATTAAATCACGCCAATAATTTAGACGACTACTCTAAACATTATCTGATTGGGGCCGAGATTAACGAAACCGAAGACAAAATGTTAAAACTTATTCCATGGTATAATAACGAAGCATCGCATTCTCTGCCAATTTCTATTAATCTATTGTACGAAGCGCTGATTAATTATTATATTCCGGAGAAAAGTGAACAAATTTCGATAACAGTCGATAATTATCCTGTAGTTGAGGGACGCGTTGAATTGACATATATGACTATCATATCGGGTTGGATCGTGAGTTGTTTACTGCTGACACCAATTACTGTGCCATTTATTGCCGCCTCTTATATTCTATTTCCGATTAACGAAAGAGTGTCAAAATCGAAATTATTGCAACTGATGACCGGTTTGTCTTCGAGCACATTCTGGTTGTGTAATCTGTTATTTGATCTCATAAACCATCTTTTGGCAGTGATTTTTATATTTATTATATTTATAATTTTCGACTTCAACAAAGTATATTTCGGTCAACTAAACACAGCTATTGGTCTATTTTTGATGCTATTTTTATTTGGTTTCGCTTCGATACCACTCGCTTATTGTCTTTCACTTTGGTTTCAGAAACCTTCAACTGGTTTCGCTGTATTAGTGATCATTTACTTGCTGTTTGGTCTGATAGCGATTGTGGCGTTAGCACCGATGGATTTAGCGCTTAATGTGTTGCACGCGCCAGTAATATCCGAGAGCGTATTAAACACAGCAATTGGCGTTTTCCGTTTGGTTCCCGTATTCTCGATGAGCTTTGGTATTCAAAAGCTTTACAGAATCGGTTCTTTTGGCCAGTTATGCAGAAATATTGGTCCAGAGATGTCCATAATTGGAATGTGCGTAAATATTAGCCGATCTAATATGATGTACGGTTGCTGTAAGGATGCGTGTCAACCCAATAATGAGTGCTATGATTCGCAAAATCCGCTCCTGTTTGACAACTATGGCGTTGGAGCTGAGTTTGTTTATCTAGTTGTTGATGGTTTTATTTTTATGGCTATATTGATGTTATTAGAAGGTATATTATTTTTTTAGAGAAAATTGAGAATTAATTATGATTTGTTATTAATTTCAGGCAATATCGGTCGCAGAATCTATATTCTTATTACGCAACAAAAACTAAAGTCAGCAAATAACACAACAGGCAATGTGACACTTGTATCGGTGGATGAAACGCTTCCGCCCACAGAAGACTCGGATGTTTTAGCCGAGAGACAGCGTGTCGAGAATTTGCGAGACAGTAATTTGCAAAAAGAGGACGCGCTCTCTGTGATCGATCTCACTAAATATTTTACTTCTCTAAAATTAAGCGGAAAAGTGTGCTTCACTGCTGTCGATCACTTAACGTTTGGCGTTCATAAGGAAGAGTGTTTTGGTTTGTTGGGCGTTAATGGCGCTGGAAAGACAACCACATTCAGTATGTTAACGGGAGACTTGTTTATGAGCGCCGGTAATGCTTCGATCGGTGATTACAATCTGCTCACCGATTTGAAAGAGTTTCAAAAACAAATTGGTTACTGTCCACAGTTTGACGCTCTTCTCGAAAAGCTCACAGCACGAGAAATGCTTTACTTGTTTGCTCGTCTTCGCGGTGTGCCGTCAAACATGATCGCCGGCGAAGTGCAGAGTCTCATTGAAATGTGTGATCTCCAGAATCACGCCGAGAGATGCACAGAAACTTACAGCGGAGGAAACCGAAGAAAGCTATCGCTAGCTCTGGCCATAATAGGTACGCCACCCGTCATTTTCCTCGACGAACCCACCGCTGGTGTTGATCCTGCGGCGCGCAGAAAGATCTGGGCAACACTTGTTTACATTCAGGAGAAATTTCAATCAGCGATTGTGTTGACCTCTCACTCGATGGAAGAGTGCGAAGCGTTATGCTCTCGCATAGCGATTATGGTTAATGGAAAGTTCAAGTGCTTTGGATCGACGCAGCATTTAAGAACGAAATTTGGTCAGGGATTTACGGTTGTGATTAAATTGAAGCGAGAGTTGAATGACGACCCAATTTACATGACATCAGTCGAGCAGCACATCCAACGAACGCTGCCATCAGCGGTGCTCAAGGATCGACACCAATGCTTATTGCATTATCACATAACTGATCCTTCAGTTCTTTGGTCGCATCTGTTTCGAGTGATGGAGACGGCTAGAGGTCAGCTACAGTTTGAGGATTATCTAGTCAGTGACACCACTTTGGAGCAAATTTTTTTGGCTTTTGCTCGAAGTCAGCGTGAATTCTAATCTCATATTTGTTGATATAATTGGTTATTAAATTTAAAGTATTTATTTTATATTTTGCACATTATTATTCTCCATATATTTTATCGCTACAAATGTGATTTTAACGCTATTGTTATATTAAATTGTTGTATTTTAATGTTATACTCTAATTAAATATTAAATTATAAATTAATAAAATGCAATTTGCCAATGATTTATCCACAAAATTGGAAATTAAATTACTTAATTCTTTTATTCGCAATAATGTTATTCTAATTAAATGCTCAAATTGATCACAAATGCTTTACGCTTTACAGTAGTACCGTAGTTAAAAGATTAGCTGTAGTTAATGTGAATTAAAGTATACGGTAATAAAGTGAGGCATCGTTTCTAAAATGTTTAAACTTTAAAATGAAACCTTGAACTATAATAATGATTCAAATGAGTTAAACGTGTTTTCTTTGTTTTTATTAATTTTTATTATTTTTAATATAGGAACCAATTTTATATTAATTATATCAATCATCAAAAAAATTATTCAGATATTTCACTGCCGACGTTCGTTAGACCCTATTTTTAAATCGCTGCCTTTTAGGCAAATTAAAGTTACAAATTATTTAAATTTTGTTTTAATTATCTTCATAATTCAATCTTAAATACAATCAATTTTGAAACGTGTGATTAAAATAAAAAATACACAAATATTAAAATAGTTAGTTTGAGTTTATCGAAAAGTTATTACCGGTTTTATAATTATGCGCCATAAATATTGGAACAAATAAACAATTCTAATCAATAATAATTAATAAAATAATAATTCGTATAAGAGTTTTTAAGTTCGATTGTCCTCCAAAACTAGTACTGATCGTTGGCTGTCATCCAATTCAATAAAAAGATAGCGAAACTCATTAGTATTACTGCTAACCTCCGCGTGAACCGTTGCCTTCTTGATCGGTCCCTCCAAATAGAACTTCACTCTCGTAAACATTACGCCATCCTTTTCATAGCTAACGTTAGACACGTGTCGTCGTCGACCGCGTCGAGTCATCTCGCCGTAACCTTTGATTGGTTCGCCCAATATATACTGAACACGCGGGTCAGAAACGCATCGTTTGTACGCTCGAGAGTAGACACCGCTCGGACTCTGAGACGTGAACAGCTCGCGAAATACCGCGTAAAATATGACACAAAGCACTCCACCGCCCAATAAGATTATGCTCAAATAACTCGCATCTTTCGTGGTTTGTTTAACCTTCTCTCCAATTGTTGTCACATCCGAATTAGCGGTTTGTCGCGTGTCTTCAGTCAGCGACGAAGTTTTGTTGGCTTTCGTGTAGTTTTGCTGATTATTGCGTTTGAACGATGATGTGGACAGTAGTCTGACTGTTGCGCAAACCAATAAATGATTGTTGCATTTAGTGGTAGTGATAGTGTGGTAACACTTAATGCTGGAGCAGTTGTTCACTGACAACAACTTTAAACTAATTCGCAATCCATTTCTCATTTTCACTTGTGTTTTCTATAATATTGTATGTTTTAGTATCGTAACAATTTCATAATAGATAATAGACAGTATTGTAATTTATAATATATAGATGGCATACTGTGTGTACTGTACAGTAAAGGTGTTCATGGTTTGGTTTGATTTTTTGCAAACCAAACCAATCCAAACCATTATTTAAAATTTTACTAAACCAACCCACACCGAAAATTCTATACTGTAAACCAATCCGAACCAAACCAAACCATGGTTAAACCATTAACATATTTTGCATATAAAATTTTCTTAATAAGATCATATATAACATAAATTTTAAAAATATATATAAAGCTAATAATATTTTAAATGTAAATTTTCATTAAAATTTTCTCTTTAACGAAGTATTAATAAAAATTTCATTTGTTATTTGTCAACAAAATTGCAATTTTACAGGTTAAAAATGTAGTTAATGGTTTTTAATTTTAAAACCTAAACCTAACCAAACCATAGGAATTTTTAAAAATTGAAACCAGTCCGAACCAAACAATGAACTAATTGTTAAAACCATGGTTTGACCATTACAAACCAAACCACGAACACCTTTACTTTACAGCTTTATTAGATGAACACAAAAATAAATAGTCGCAAAAAAAAACGTTTTTATAATGTAAAAATGAATTTTAATGATTTAAAGTGATGTAATAATCTTTACTGTAGTTTCGATTGGCATTTATGATAATAATATACAGTATTAGAAGTAAAGTATATCACAATAATTGTAAATATGAGTGATATTAGCGATTGGTTTGCCATCAAACAATTAAAGTGTGACAATAAAAAGTTTGTAACAATTTGTCCGAAATACATAAGAGATGGAAATTCTTTTACATATAATGGGGAGTTTTCGGAGTATTGTGTCACTAATGATGATAATGTATACGTTTCTGAGTGTTTTGATGGACAATTTATCGGTGATGTGAACAAGAATTCAGTATCTGAACCAAAAAAAGTCGAAGAATTGTGTCAAAAACAAGTGATTGATATTAAATGTGGCATCAATTTTATGTTAGCGTTAACGAAATTAGGTCGCGTTTATTCGTGGGGTTGTAATCGATTCGCACAACTCGGACATGGAAATACTAATGATTATTTGAACCCAACTATTATTAATGCTTTAAGTGATAAATGTATTGTCGATGTGAGTTTTGGTGGCACTCATTGTCTGGCGTTAACACGTAATGGAGAAGTGTATGAATGGGGTTCAGTTCTGGTATCGAACGAAAATATTACAGTTCCCACACAAGTAATCGGTTTGCAGTATCAAACCATTATTTCGATTGAATGCGGTGTTTTTCACACACTAGTTCTGACGGAAAGCGGAGAAGTGTTTAGTTGGGGCAGGAATAACAAGGGACAGCTCGGTATTGGACACAACACTAATCAATGCAATCCGTCTAAAATCGATAACTTGAATGGCGATAAAATTGTTAAAATTGGTTGTGGACCGTATCATAGTATGTTGTTATCTGAAAATGGAGAGATTTATGTGTTCGGTGACAATGAATTTGGACAGATTGGTGATGAAACTACTGATAATAAGAATATTCCCATCAAATCAAATATCGGTACGAAGTTTGTTGATATCGCTGCGCCAGGATTTTATATCTACCAATTATCGATCGGTGTTTCTTTGGACGGGTTTTGTTATGTGTGGGGAGAGTGTGGCGAACGCAAGATTAATAAACCGACAAAAACTGAATTTCAAAATATTGAAGAACTATTAATGAAATATGCGAAATATAAAGTGACATATAAACGATATTATTTTAAGAAAACGTATAAAAATATGTCACCATTAGAGAAGCTCAAAGATTCTTTTAATAATAAAGAAATTCGATCAAATAACATCACATTTAAAATCGATGGCAAATATATTTGCGCTCAAAAACAATACTTGATAAGTGTTTGTCAACATTTCGATACATTATTCTCGAATGAATGGATTGAAAGCACGAATAGTGTGATCGAAATAACACAATATTCATATTCGGTTTACTATTCATTTCTCAAATATCTTTACACAAATTCTGTTGAAATCAAAAGTAAAGATTTAATTGATTTGTATTATTTATCAGACTCTTATTCCGAAGAAAATTTAAAACAGAAATGCGTTGAAATTATGAAAGAAGTTATTAATGTTAATAATGTCATCAATTTCTACACATTCGCTGTTAAAAACAATTTCGATGAATTAGAAAAGCATTTAATAGATTACATGAAAGCTCGCATGAATATTATTATCAAAAGCGAAGCATATAATCAATCGAAAGACATTTCAATTGTCAAAATTTTTTTTGAAACATTACTAAATTGAATTTATATTAAATACAGTATTTTTTAAATAAATAATATTTGTATTATATTTGTATTCATCATTACTAGAGATCCAAAATAATAGCAATTATTGTATATCAAAATAGCGCTATAAATAGCAGTAAAAATGGGCCAAAATAGCATTTATTATTTTAATTAATTAATGAAAAACTTAATATTTTAATAAAAAAATTTTTTTATTGAATATTATAAACTTAAATTTGCTATGTTGCAAACTTTCTATTTAAAATAAAAAAATTTACTGAAATTAGTTTTTAGTTTTTCAAAAATTTTTGCAGCCATAGTTAAACTCATCGAAATTTCACGGTAATTTTTTTATTTTCCTTAAAATAGCATATAAAATTGTGAAAATAGCATTATAGCATTTAATGTTAAAAATAGCAAAAATTAGCATTTATAAACATGCATAAAAGAGCTCCTAATCATCCAATTCGTGCATAAATAGCAATTATATGCTTCTAATTTATAAAATAAAAAAGTAGCAATTGCTATCATTTTGGATCTCTAATCATTACTGTAATATACTTAATTTCAATTTTGTTGAAATAAACCGATTTGTGTAATTTTATGCTTTATATTGAAATATCTTTATTATTAACATTCAATTTTGTAATTTTAAAAATTAAATCTCATTTACATTAACTGAACTTTTATTTACTGCTGGCAACTCATCTAAAGCACATTTCTTGTAAAAATATAGAAAATTAATAAATTTAATAAAATTAACATATATTTATTTAATTAAAAGGCAATCATTTAAAATCATTTGCTTAAAAGGGTAAAATAATTGGTTAAACGGTGTTCGCGAAAAAATTACACAACTAATTTATCTTTTTCATAGCGTCGACCAACAGTTGCATTTCACCTAAAATAATCAGGAATAAACACAAACAATTAAACAAGATTATTGGTGGCTATAATTTAAAATCATACCCTGTATATCTCGAGCCAAGTAATCTAATTGAGTTTTAGTGTCGAGAATCTCAACACTTTGCGTGTATGCGTTGTAGCGGACAGTAAATGGACGCGGAATTGAGAGCGCAAATTCGCTATTATATATACAATAGTTCATAAATTTTACTAACAGTATTCAACAAATAACTATTAAACCAATAAAACTGATAAATCACCGTAATTTTTGCTGAGCGTCGTCAAAACTTTCAGCCAAGAAATAAATTGGTTGGTATTCAGTGATCGGATATTTTTGTGCTCCAGTTATATACGGATCGAAGCCTTTAATAACTGCTTTACCACTCAAACAATACTATAAATTTGCAGTACTATTAATAATTAGATACTTCAAAGCATTAAAATTTCTATTAACCTCTAATTCACCAAAACTTGATAACAGTCCCGCGCCATAAGCTTTCATCTGACCGTTCTGTTTACAAAGACCAAACTCAACAGTAAACCAATAACAAGTCGCCAATTTTTCGATATACTCATCGGGCGCTCCGAGACTCGCTAAACCTATTTCCTGCGAAAATCGTGCGAAACTTGGATCAGCAAATAGCGGTACGTGACCAAGCAGTTCGTGACAAACGTCAGGTTCTGGAGTGTACAACGGAACTGACGGGTGTCTTATGTACTGAGTTGTGTGGAATACACGGAATGCGAGTCCAGCCAGAAAATCGCGAGAACTCAAGAGTCCAGCGACGGGTCGTAAAGAAAATCCGGTGCAATCTTTATGTTTAAATTAATAAATATGGCTGAGTTAAACTAAAAGTTTACGATAATTATGTTCGCATGCACTTAATTCAATATTTCAATATTTTAGAATACCCTTTAAAAAATTGGAAACATCTTCGAGTTGAGGAATATTGTCAGATCTGTATCCGCAGTTTTCGATCAGTAACGGGAAAATGTGATTGTGTTCGCGACACGCGTGCGTTGGATACAGGTTTACTAGTTTGTCGAATATTAATCCCCATGTGTTGATTTCTTGAGGGGTGTACTCAACACGAGGCAACGGATCGCCGCTATAGGTATTCAAATAATAATAAGATTATTGTTTTAATAGCAATATTAACTCAAGTATTTAATATTAATATTTGCTTACTAGCGGTAATTGAAAGCCAAATCTGCGAAATGTTTTCTTCGTGCTCGATATTCTTTGTCAGTAAATCCCTTAAAGTAATATTTTAATTAATAAAGTTATGGTAGAATTTAAAATGATAAAGAATCGCAAATAGAATGCAACAAATGCTTTATAGTTTGCTCCACAAATGAAAAGGAAAGTTAAAAACAATTTTGTTGCTGCGCTTTGAATAATAGAAGAATTTCAATAATGATAGTTTTAAAACTATAAAATTAATGCATAAAAAGTGGATTTACCGGATGATCAGAATCTAACTCAGATCCATAAGTAAGAATATTGTTAGCAAACCGATCAGTGTCTCTAATCTTTCCAGGAAACCACGGAATACTCTCGAGACTATGTTTTTGATCTCTGGATATAATTTGCATGTATTGCGTCACATCGCGAAGCGCTTCCAACGCTTTATTCAACTGTCCGTTTTTTGATGAACATTCTACTATAAACTCGTAATCGTCTTCGAATCTCTTTGACGAACGAGACTCAATATGCGATAAATTCACGCCATAATCCTGAACAAGTGTACGTGTTTTACATTCATTTTTAAACTTAATTTTTGCACTTAAAGCGAAAGAAATTAAATTTCTTAATGTTATTTAGTATTATTCTAGAAATTCATGATAAACATCAACTTAAAATCAAATTTTTTGTGCATCTAAATTCTCATTATTTTTAAAAGATCTTCATAATGTCTGAAGGTTTAAAATTTATGGTATATTTCGTGTTCGTCTGGTTTAAACTGAATTTTAAACAAAACCTTGAATCATTATTTATAGATTTGATTTTCATTGTAATACTATTATGACTTATTCTGACGCGTATGTATCAAATCGATTAATTGTTTTAATACTTCTAAGCCGGAAAACTAGCAAAATTTTCAATTAATTCTGAACACTGATAAACCATTCAGTAGTATTAAAACTAACCTAAAACTTATACATATTGAAAAAATAAATACCTTAAATATTTTGAGAGCATCCGCAAGAACGCCAATGTTTTCTTTCATGGAAAAAATAATATTCACAGCGTTATCAATAGACGATTCCATAATATAAGAATTGCCACTCTTTCTCGCCGGTCTGTTATCCTTTGAAGCATTTTTCTGAGCCATAGAGATATCGATGTCCTATAATAACATTTTTTAATAGTTATTTAGTCAGTTTTAGTTTTCTAATTCAAGTTGTGTTTTTAAAATAAAAAACAAGAGATAATTAAACTCGGATTTTTAAAACTGAAAACAAAAATTTGTTCCAACTATAATCTTTTAAAAATACCAGTTTTTTTTCAATCATACTTTAATTAATAGTTGACATTTTTAACTCACTTCGTATATATAATTATTATTACTAATTTAAATATAAACTCTGTAATTATAAAAGATTTCAAACATTTTGAATGACGTTAAAACTAAAACTTAAAATAAGAACACAAATATCTTTAAGCTATAATTATATTGTATTTTAGAAAAATGACGACAAAAAACTAGTACAATCTAGAATTTTTAAAACTAGTTCATATCTCTAGTTGTGTTTCGAGAAAAACAAAAGTCAATTAAAGACGCAAATTAAATTAGCAAATGCGAGGTACAGACGTAAGTTTGCGTCTAAAATTAATAACATATTTGCAAATCGATCAGACCTTTGTTAGCCAAAGTAAGGATTGATTTCTAAAACAACTAATATAAAGCCCGCAGCACTAAGTATTTTAATACTAAGAAAAACTGACACATATTCAAATAAACAAATTTTTTTAAAACATTGCAATTAAAATTTGTTATTAAAACAAATATCTGACTTCTCAATAAACTATTCTTACTAATATTCTAACTTATTAGCATTACTTTGACACAAAACGCAAACCAACTGACAATTGCAGTACTCTTTTAAATTGAAATTTAATGTCAATAAATCGATTGTTAACAGAAAATATATTGATGGCATTAATTAAATTTATTGAGAGAAAAACTTAAATTTATAATTTCACAAAATTGAATTAATTATTTACAAACCAATACTCACCAAATCCTTTCCATTTTTATTTTCGCTTTCAATAACCATTATTAAGAGTTTAGTTTGAATACTTTTCAGAAATTTGTTTGATTAGATAAAAATTGAAACAAGTTTAAACTTTTAAGCGATAAGTGAGTGAAATCTAGTAGTATTATTGAATGCGTGAATACCTCTGAAAACTAGTCAATAAGAGATAGAAAAACTTTCAAAACTGAATGATTGATTATCCTTGACTTGGGGTCAGATTATATCTAATGCATTCAAAAGTTTTTAAATTTTAAACAGGATTTCCCCATCGCTCCACGATCTGGTGATCCACAATGTCAATATCATTTGTAAGAGTGTCCTTGTCTTCTGCGAAAACCAATCAGAAAATTGAGCATATTATGAATAATTTAATTAACTGAATTCTGAATTCAATTAACAGCCATAAAACGCAGTAAAAGTTGTTTATCAAAACATTCAAGCTATTTGAAAATATGCTGCTTTACGAAATAACAAAAAAATCGAATAGCAGGCCATTCCAATTGGTAGCTTGTTATCTGTTTGCGTACCTAAACTGCATAATTTTAAGCATTAATACTTTTTAATTATAAAAAATTCGGTACATTTTGCTTTTTGTTGAGTAAACTGTATTTTAAGGTTTGTTTGTATTAAAAAGTTTATATTTAATAAATGAGAAGTAATTTTACTAAAACCAGCTTAATAGAAAATTTATAATACTCTGTTAGGAACTTCACCTTCAACTAACATTTGTTTAAGAAATAAAACAAAAAATGAGCGTGTTTTAATAATTAGTTCAATCGATTCGTAAACAGTCTATTTTGTAATAATGAAGTATTTTTTAAACGTTTTGTAATGCATTTAATTTTTTAGTTCTCAGTGTTTTCAGAGTGCGCTAATTAATGGGAACTTTTTATATTGTGGTCAAAATAGAATAATTTACTCAGCATTAAATATAATTTTAATTTAAATATATATATTGGTGTAGAAATAGGTTTTAAGTAACTGAAGATAAAAATGAAATTAATAAATTCAAACAGAAACCCCTGAGTTTGAACCCACTGAATTCAAACTATAAATAATGGTTATGCTAATATTTAAGGAATTATGAAACTTGCAAGTTTATTACATAATTCAATTATGTAATATTTAAGTAATAAATTATATAATAATTTACATCAATTAATTTGCATATTTTCAATGATAATACTGCTAGCTTTACCATTTAAAACATATTCAGTTAAATTTTATGTCACACAAAAATTCAAATGAGAAACTATTCTAGTAATGTGCTTTAAATTAACAGTAAGTTTAAAACTATCAATTGTTTTCCAGTCAACATGTTTACTTTTATTCTACCAAATAAAAAATTTTCCATTATTTACTGTTGTATCGATTCAGTAAACATATTAGGAAAAAATTTTAAAAGTACTTCGGAACATACATACAAAATTTGTTATTGATTTAATGTGTTGTATTACTTAAAAATCGTCAATTTATAAGCTAAGCTCTAGGCTGATGTTTTTACTAAGCTTGAAATTTACTATGTAATTAAATAAAACGGCGCTTGTATTAGCAAAATAATTTTAAAATATTAAATCTCGAATATAACGATAAATCTCGAGCACTTCGTATTATTTTTGCGATTTTCGAGAATTATTAAGAATTTAGCAAAATTTAAATATAGTATATCCACAAAAATTTTTTAGAGAAAATATTTATTTTTTAAAAATTAAAGCCCGGCTAAAATCAGGAATGAAAAAGGAAAAAAGATAATTCGGGATTATTCTGGATAATAGATTCTTTATTAACTAATTTATAATAAATTTAAAATATATAAAATTTTTGTATTTAATAATCAAATATTTTTTATTGATTCCAACAAATTAAATCTTTTATCGGTGAGTATACCTTTATAATGCGAGAAAACCTCTCGACAACACAAGATATTAAAAGTGTTAAATTACTTTACATAAAAATGAAACTATTACTAACTTATAAAGTTTATTAATTTTTATTGCTATCCATATTTAACATCAATAATGACATTATTGTTATCGATATATAAATTAAGCCTATTTTGATCAAAATCAGAAGTGGCACTACTGTCTGGTGTTACGACACGATACGGATGCGTGAGAAGGCGTTGCACGTCGTCTGATAATTCTTTACCGATTAATGATCGCTTCAGATCAACGCCACACTCAAACCTCTCGAAATCTAAAACCGACACGTGTTCATCCTTAAGAAATTCGGCGACAGTAATGTCTTCGTCTAAAACAAAGTTTTGCTGCAATAAAGAGGTTGGCTCGTCCTCAACCACTTCGCTCTTTGGCTCAATTGTGAGTGGACTGCAGCCGATAATTTGTTGCGCCATCTTTCGACCAATCGAATCAAGCTCTTCCGCCGATTTTATCGCATCTTTTCCATCCTCGTCAACGAACGGTTCTGTAATCAATATTTAAAAAAATTATCGGATGTAAACAAATAAAGTAAATTAAAATATGCTCTCAAATGATGAGAAATACTTGCCAGCTTTGAGCGCAACAATCGCACCATATTTGCCTAACAACACACTGTCGTCAGCGCACGCCTTTTGACTGCCATCTCCGTGCGTGTAACCAACCAAATGAACGCCGTCTTCTCTTCGATTGTTGAACACCAGACACCCTCTCGACAATTTAATATTTTCACCCAATTTAGTGACCGCTTCAACAATTAGATTTGCGCCAAAATCTTTCAAAATATAGTCGTCAATACGTAGTTTGCTGAGAGTTTGATTGTCGGCGCGTTTCACAGTGAAATCACTTTCCGTTAATTTTCTCGTCAGAGCGGAAGTCAGTGATAGAAATAATTGATTTCGGGAAACAAAATCGGTTTCGCAGTTTACCTCAAGCATAGCCGACAGTGAATGATCATTGGCAGTAAAAACGCCGATTAGACCTTCGGCTGCGCGTCGTGTCTATTGAAAGATATTTTATATAAAAAACAGATAATTAATTTTTTTAAATTAAAAATTACTTGAATTTTTTCCATTTTTGCGATTCCCTGACGAATCGCTTCCTCGCGAAGCCATACAACCGCTTGCTTAATGTCGTTGTCGTGCATATCGAGCGCCTTTCGGCACAATTGAAACGGATATCTGACCAAATTATTATCAATTATCATTTATAATTGTCAAAATTGAAAATTCAACAACAGTACAATAGTGAGAAATTTAAGAAAAGTCTTTGTTCCCCTTTTAGAAAAACTTGTTTGTGACTAAAATTTCTATGTATTACAAACATAGACTTGGGATGACAATGAGAAATGAGCTAAAAATTAATTATTTCAGCAAATATAAGTGTTAATAAACTAATAGTGATAACTAAAAAAGTGTGCGTTAAAAAGTTAGGTTATTAAAAAAACCCATTTAATAACAGATTTAAATCTATTTAAAAATATTTTTAGGAAAGAATACTTTCCCAGTTTCGCGTCGAAGTTTGGCTAAATTTGAATTTGTGGCCACAAATCGCACCGCATTATAATCTAGTAATTTTCTCGACAGAATGTTTGACACCACTCGGCTATACATTTTTTAAAATGTTGAAGTTTTCTGAAGTAACTTTTGTTTCAATATTTATATTTACTTTTCGACATTTAAATGTGAGAATCACGTGATTCAGTGTTGAAACGTTGTTTTTACATAAACGTTATTTGTTTGTAAAAAAAATAACATTGATTTTAATTTAATCATTTTTGTTTAACATCGCTTTAAAGTTTAAACTATTGTCGATTTACTCGAAATCATTGAATGTCAATATACAGTAAGAAGATATTTGTACCAAAACCTCCCGATAAGGGAAGCTTCCCTTTAGATCACGACTCGGAGTGTAAACACATTATGACGCGGTATTTAAAGTGTCTTAACGATAACAATAACGACTCTGCGAGTTGTCGTGACATCACTAAAGATTACTTACAGTGTCGTATGGATAGAAGTCTTATGGCTAAAGAAGAGTGGAATAAACTGGGCTTAAGTGACCAATTAAACAAATAATAGACATTTAAATGACGTTGTTTTTTATATATATAATAGAGAGTTACAGTAAACATTCATTAAAACTTATGATTATTTAAAATGAGTCTATTAATAGATAATAATTTAAGTGAAAAAGATTTATTAAACTTATCACACGATAAATTCATTGATATTATTAATAAAAACATAAACGAATTGGTGAAAACTGATGCATTAACCGAACACTTACCGCCAGACGTGACAACCGACGAACTCGAAGCGATTGTTAGCTTACAATATGGCCGCTCTTTTGCCGTTAATGTCAAACAGTTTGATACTTATATTCGCGTAATCGTTAATAAAGACGCCACTGTTCGACAGTTAAAGAAGTGTTTTCAAAAATATTTTCTGCTCGACTATAAGAGACGACACAACGCGACAAAACGTGATATCAATTGGCGATACATTTGGCGAACATATTGGCTGACAATCGGTGCACAACATTTGGATAACGATAACGAATGTATTAGAAATTACGGAGTTTGTAATAATTGTGAGCTTCATTTTATTAAACGAAAAAATTTGAAAAAATGATTTAACGTTAATAATTCAAATGATTCAAAAAATTCTAAATTTTCTAATGTTTAGAAAATATAACTCGTTTTAACTTAAATAAAACATTTTTTATTTCGCAGATAACTGATAAAATAATCGTTCATTTACTAAAATTTAGTTTATTTGATGTAATTTTAATTTTTTTTCTCATTTATTCGAGCAATTTTTTTGTTTGTAAAACTTAAAGCAATTTTTAGGCAAATATAGTGATGAGTGACAAAAGATAAACTTGTTGTTTTATATACCAGTTAATAACTAAATATAATGGTTTTCGTAAAAATTCAAGGGAAGATGTAAATAGTAAAAAAATGGCAATTTACGGTAAGCATTTAATAAAATACAGTATATTATTGTTGCAGTTTTTTACAGTGAATATCGAAATGTTTCTTAAGATTACCGACTTGTACGCAGCTATACTCACAACCAGGCCATTGACACTTGTATTTTTTGTCATTCATATGAATTCTCAAATGATCCCTCAAATTGTCTCTCGATTTCATCATTTTGCCGCATTGAGGCCATGTGCACGAATACTTTCGCTCATCAGAATGAACGGCTCGGTGTCGGTCAACGATCGATTTCCTATTGCTCTTGTAATCACATCCCGGCCAATCGCAATAATACGTGTTTATATCAATATTCTCGTGTTTTGTCATTTTGTGCAGTTTGAGGCTACGGTGCGTTCTGTACGCCACACCACATTCAGGCCAATCACACTTGTAATGTGGTTCACTGCGATGCGTACGCATGTGACTCTTTAAAGTCAATTCTAGTTTAAAAGTTTTGCCGCAGCCGTCGACTTCGCACTTAAACGGTTTTTCGTTCGAGTGAACGACTGAATGCATTCTCAACACTTTTTTATTGAGCGCACGAAACTTACAATCTGTAAAATCACATTTGAATGGCTTTTGTTCGTAAGTGGTTAAGTGCACAGTCTTCATGTGCATTTCCAGGCATTTTTGAGTCTTGAACATTGTCTTACAGTTCGGCCATTGGCATGCAATTGTTTTTTGCAGAACGTGTACGAAGTGTACGTGCGTTTCCAAATTATTCTTGTGTACATAACTTCTATCACAACCATTAACCGTGCATTTAAATGGACGATTGCCTAAGTGTCTATTCTTATGATTAATTAACGTTCTTTTGGTCGTCGCGTAATAATTACATTCAATCCAATCGCACTTAAATTTTGTAACCAGTTTTTCTTCAGATGTGCTTGTTTTCGCTTTTTTATGTAAACCATTCTTAGTGTTTGTCAACGTAATACTAACTTTATTGCACTTACCTGTGCTTCGCGATTGTTTTTCCGATACTAAACTGTTATTATGTATTTTATGTTTGTTTGTCGATTTCTTTCTTTTATTATAAATAACATTAACATTATCTAACGTTATATTCAATTGATTGGCGATTTCCACATTTTTCTTAATTCCTCTGTCATCGATAGCTTTAATAAGTCTACAGTTATCTTTTAAACTCATTTCTGATGATTTATGTTGAGTTTCAGTCAAAACATTCATTTGTTTGTCACAATTTGTGTCTTCAATTTGTTCGTTACATTTAATATCGTTAATTGACTTCAATTCATTATTTATTTCGGTTTTATTTTTCTCACTCATCAAACAATTTAATTCATTTTCTAAATCTCTTAATTGATTGTCATTTAAATCTTGACTAATAGTTTGATGACATTTGTTAATATAATTTTGATACAAATAATCTTTGAATTTAAATAAAATCATTACACACTTATTGGCAAACAATAATTCATTACTGAGTCTACTATTTTCAAGTTTTAACTCATCAAAAATATCGCTAATATAAATCATTTTTGACAGAAATTGAATATTAAAATTAATTCATAAATAGTTAGAAAGTTAATTTAAAAATGCTCTGCATTGGAAAGCAAAGGTTTTTCGCACACTTTTTATAGACAATAATACGTACACAATATAGTAAAATACTTTTAAACTAGTTTTTTCATACATAAATGATGTAATGTTATTTGATGAAGTAAGAAAAGAATTTACGGTAAAAAATCAGTGGTTAATGCAAAATTTTATCCTTTAAACTTTGAGTTTTAAGATATAAAGATGCTGTTAAATTTTCGAAGTTGGTTCGACATAAAATATTACAATATATTCTATATTTAAGTTGTGCTTATGTTGGGAAAATTTTTTATTTCTTTTATTATATTGAGGTTAAGTGGATTTATTAATTCTATAAATTTAAATTTTCACGTTAACAAAATTACATAAATATATCGCTAAAATAGTTTAAATATTTTAACATAAAAGTGTTCATAAATTAATTAAATTAATAACTTTGCATAAATATCTATAAGAAATTCAAGCAAACTTCACACTTTTATGCATTTTTCTCATATGAATATTCATTCTAGACTTTTCGGCAAACATTTTATGACACTTCGGCCACAGATCACATTTGACAGGTTTCTCGCCCTTATGCGCCATCAGATGAATCTTCAGATTATAATTATCGGAGAAACGTTTTTGACACTCTGGCCAATCACATGCATACTTCTTAACGCTTTCGTGTATGCGTTTGTGGCGTTTTAGGTGCGAATTCATGTAAAACGTTGCGTCACAACCGGGCCATTCGCATTTCAACGGCCGCTCACCGGTATGTGTGAAATTATGTAATCGGAGTGAATTTTTTGTTTTGCATGAAAACTCGCAACCCGGCCATTCACACCGAAATGGTCGTTCGTCGCTGTGTGTCACTAATTTGTGATACTTTAGGTCACAATTTTTCACAAACTTCATGCCACACTCCGGGTGATCGCAAACACACGGATAATCACCGGTATGCGTATACGTGTGATATTTGAGATATTTGCTAGTCTTGAACAACGCGTCACAACCCGGCCATTCGCAGCGAAACGGCATCGCTTCGCTGTGTATGAGAGTTCGATGCATTTTTAGCTCGTTATTGGTCACAAAACTAGAATAACATCCACTAAAGTCGCAGCGAAACTGTTTGTCACCCAAATGCCGTTTAATATGCTCGCGCATACTGTTCAGACTTTTGCTCTCAAACTGACACGCCTTCCATTCGCATTTAAACATTTTACGATCAGCGGTAAAACTCGCTTCACAGTGCGCTGATTGTCGGTGTTTGATCATTCTCTGTGGTCCCCAGATTTTTTGGTCGCACGCATCGCAGTTAAGCGGCTGTTTATTGATATGCATTTTCTTGATGTGTTGACTCATATTGCCCTTTACTTTGTGAACAAAATCGCAGAACGGATATTCGCAGCGATAACCAGTGATCTCTGAGGAATTACGATCATCGCAACCATATATAGGTTTTGTAGAAACTAAATATATAAACGTATAATCTTTAAAATATTAATTTAAACCATAATTTTTTATATATTGTAGTATAAGTTTTTATTACTTTGTTGGTATTTTCTACTAAAACATTTTACGCTTTCATTTAATTTTTTATCACTCGGTTTAATATCGACATCAATATCATCACTATTAATATTCACTTCATTTATTTGCTCTTTAATCAAATGAGTGGTTTGTTTGATCACACGTTTCGGTCTATTGTTGGTCTGTTTTGTTGATTCAATTTCATCACTAATTAAATTCATATCTTTATTTCTGAAAACACTATTATATTCTTCCTCTAAATCTTTGAGTTTTAATTTTCTGTTTATATTTTGATCGCAACTACAGTTCACGCAAAAAACTTTCATATAATTTCTATATTTTTCGAATAAAAGTATACATTTATTGGCAAATAATAACTGTTTCGAGAGTCTATTATTCTCCGCATTCAGTTCTGCTAAAAAATGCTTTAATTCAAGTTTTTCCATAATTTTTAATATAAATTAAATGTTTGTTTTAGGATTTTAACAACTTTTAAATACTATTGCGGTGTTTTTCAAAAAAATATTGTTTACATTTTCAGCGAAGGGACGGTTAATAAAATACATTCATACAAATATTGTATTAATTATTTCTTGCTGGAATAGATACATATGTTCAATAATTTTCTGTGAATGGCAATCAATATAATCGCATTTTTCATAAAATGTTATTTGATTGCAAACCACTTGTGCATATTGTTCGACAAATATTTACTATATTGTATGTGAATGGGGCAAGTGTTTTGACAAATGTTGAGCTAACGATTAGAAAAATTATTATTAATAGCAAACACATTTACAATAAATTTGTTGAATATATCGAACATGTAATTTGTTTATTTAAAAAGTTATTAAAATGATTAATTCAATAAAAAAATTCTATGCTAAAAAATTAGCCAAATAACGAATTAAAAAGTTTTCTAACGATAACTGTTAAGCAACTGTAACAGTGGGCTATAAATCATTGGCGTAAACGATAACATATTATATAACACGTGACCGCAAACATTCAACAGTAAAGAACACGTTAATGATAGAAAATATACAGCGATCGCATTTTGTACAGTTATATTGTATCAAACATAAATAAGTTTGTTAAAGTTATGATTGACTCGCACTTAAAATAAATCAATTCTGTAAAAGCAAATCTGATTTTAAAAACTCGATAATGAATTCACTCGACATAATAGCGCACTTTGCCACTGTGTTCACTATATTGTCGTTTGCGAGCGGAGTGTAAGTACAGTTGTATTTCATGACTCATGAGTAGAATTGCAATTAAGTAAATGCAATTAAAGTTGCTAAACATGCAAATAAATTACTTTTATACGATATATGTTTTAGTTTGCAATATACAAAGTTAGTGCAAAAAATAATTAAAAACTAATAAATTATTTTTAAAAAATAGAGTGACTATTTTAATATTTAATATTTTAAATTAATTTCTCGATATTTAGATCGATATGTGCCGATATATACAAAAAAGGTACAACTGTTGAATTTTCGTCGTTTCCCTTTATTGCCGGAGTTTTATGGTAAATTAATAATGATTTAGAAATTTATTTTGTGGTTACTAAATGTGTTTAAATAGATTCACTTTTACTTTGACTGAAAGTTGCTTAAATGTAGTTTACATTTTTAAAATTTTTTGTTAATTAATGTGTGAACGATGTCCTACTTTAGCATTTAATTTTTTAAAATTAAGATAAATACTTTCAATTACAAATGCAATGCAATATATAAAAGATTTAACAAAATTTATTTCTGATGTCGACAGCACCTCACTATGGATAAGTTACGCGGTCATAATTCACGATATGACCATGATTTTCGTGAACGCAGTCGGAATTAATCTTCAAACTGCTTTTTTATTATGGTATTACAGATTCACTCTCAATAAAGTAAACGCAAAAAAAACTTATTTTATTTTTTGGTTCAATTTATTAATAATTTCTGAATTTTTTTTTTAAAAAATCGTTGATCAGAAAGTAATCAATCGTCAATTAGCGATGTTGGCATTATTTCTGGCGATTGTGTTCATATTAGTGCAATCGCGTGACGATCCGGTAACGCTTACGGGAACACTCGCCTGCTTTGCGTCTCTAGTGTTTTGCGCGTCGCCGATGGTGTTAGTGGCGGATGTTATTAAAACTAAAAGTACCGAAAAACTTCCATTTCTGCTAATATTTACCACATTTGGCATGAATATGAGCTGGTTTTTGTACGGCTACGCTCTTAAAGACACGTTCGTTCAGTTGCCTAACGGTATCGGTGCTCTTATTTCCGGTATTCAATTGTCGCTGTTTGCTGTTTACTCGAAAAAGCCGAGTACTCGTAAAAATGTGAGTGATTTGAATGTAGGATTAACGTATAATCTCGCCATACTCACGCGCGTGAGTAAGATTTTTGAAATAAAAAAATATCATCCTTACTCACGCGCGTGAGTAAAGTGAATATTTTTATACTCACCAAACTCACGCAAAAAATTTTATGTGGTAAAACGTTTAGATAACTAGAGATAAACGCTTTTTTAACCAAAAAGGTATTTTAAATAATTTCATTTTGCACGAGTAAGCGATTTTGTGAGGCTTAAAATTTTATGGCTTACTCTCGCGCGTGAGTATGGCGAGATTATACGTTAATAACAAATTAAAATATTTTGATTTAAAACACACACTTATAGGATGACGATATTGAAGAAGTGCTGATTCCGGAAAATGGAATGAAATCGATATTAAAACTGTGATCAAATTTGATATTATCAAAATGATAAGAAGTGATTTATTGCCTTTAGTTGCTTATGGATTCGACTTTTCGGTCGAATTAAAATTTAATCGGAATAAACTAAAATTTTGGCCAAAGATTTTTATATTAACTTGAAAGATATTATATTACGCGTTAATAATTTTCAATTACCATTTAAAAGTATTATTTTTGTGTGCATTTAACTTCCAAGTTCTGTACAGAATAAATATTTGTTGTTTATTTTTTTTAAATAATTTATTAACGTATTATCGCGCCATACTCGCGCGCGCGAGTATGGCGAAAATGGATGAATTTTTACCCCTAAACTCACTTTACTCGCGCGCGCGAGTAAGGCCTGAAATTTTAAACAACAAAAATCGCTTACTCGCGCAAAACAAAAAGTTGAATTCATTTCAAAAGAAATCCTTGAAACTAATTAGCAAATTGTAAAACTTTATTATGCGTTAAAACTTTACTGAAACTGTTGGTTCAATAAGATTTAAATTTTCATTTTGTATTTCAAAGTTATGAACAAAAATTGAGTTGAAATAATAAATTTGTCAAATAAATATTTCAAATAAGTTCTAAATATTTTAAAAATGGCAGAGTTCTTAATAGAAGTTGATTGTGAGGATAATAATGATGGTAATAGTGAAGACGTTAATTCATCAAATAATGCTAAACTAACTGTTAATTGTGCTGCAAATAAAAAAAGGCAACAAAAAAACATTAATGTAAAACAAAAATTAGAAGCAATTAAGTTTTACAGACAAAATAAGTGCAGCATTCGTAACGCCGCTCGTATTAAAGGAGTGAGTGAATCGACATTTAGAGGTAAAAATAACCAAAAAATTATTTATTTTAACAAATTGTCAAAACTTTAAATGCGATTAACTCAAGAAGCGCTTGACCGATATGCTTAAGACTTTGATTTTTGTAACCTACTAGTCATTAGCTTTCAATTGGTCCACATATCACCAACTGTTCCAAGGGTTGGATCAGATGGAACAATTGGTGATATATATATCAATCGAAAGGTATTAACGTGTAGATAACAAAAATCAAAGTCTTAAGTATATCTGTCACGCGCTTCTTGAGTTAATCGCATTTTAAGTTTGTTTTACCACTCTTCAAATTCGTGAAGATAATTGTGTTTTAAGTGATAATTAATGGTCAGAATTATCAATTTTTAGCAATTTTAAGAATTTATTTAAGATAAACGTGTTTTTTACAAAACATGTTATCTGTAGTTTAAAACTAATACAAGTTATATGGTTTTTAGGTTGGATAGCAAATGAGAATAAATTACTAGAATTTGCTGATAAATGTAAAACTAAAACACTTTTAAGAAAAGTTAGAGCCACTAAACGAATTAACTTCGTTAATACGATTGAAAAACAAACATTTGCAATGTGGCCAGAAATGGAAAAAATTCTTTATGATTGGGTTAAGTCCGAAAGAATACTTAAGAATCCATTAACTGCGGAGAGAATTCAATTAAAAGCTGCAGAACTATTTCCGCAATATTATCCTAATCAAAAATTTAAAACAAGTTTAGGTTGGTTTGTTCGATTCTGTAAAAGATACGGTATAACACATCGAGTTAAGACAGGCAACGGACAAAAAATTAAAAGTAACGCATTAGAACAGGCTTTGAGTTTTATTAAATTTGTTCAAAACACAATCAATGATAATAACATTACATTTAATAAAATTGCGTCAATGGATGAAGTTCCGCTTTACTTCGATATGTGTGAGAATAGAACTTACGAACTAAAAGGATCAAAGCATGTTTTGGTTAATTCTACTGGATATGATCATTTTAGGTTTACTGTTGTTCTAGCTTTTATGGCTGATGGACGTAAGCTAAAGCCTATGATAATATTTAAAAACCGGATAACAATTCCCAAAATAAATTTTACGCCGAATAGTATTGTTAGAGCTTCGAAATCCGGTACTATGGACTCAAAATTAATGAAAGATTGGATAGATAATGTTTGGTTAAAGAGACCCGGGAATAGCCAATTATTTAAATCAAACCAGAATTCATTGTTAATATATGATTCTGCTCGCGGACACATTGTTGACGATATTAAAAATTATTTAAAAAAAGAATGTGAGACTAAAATAGCCGTTATTCCGGGAGGGTGTACACCTTTTCTACAACCCGGCG
>JAQIVF010000270.1:0-26597 GCA_034698365.1 Steganacarus magnus
TACCGATGAATACATTAAAAAAACATAAAATTATCATTTATTTATCCCTCGTCATCAATTAAAAACGGGCACACAAGTCAGCTATTTTGTTCGATTTATGCGAAATTAATAGCTGTAAACAAAAATATTAGCAATCTATGGTTTTTTTAGCACAAATCTTAAAATTTATTATCGATTTGATTTGAAGTACAATTTTTAAAATTAAGATTTCAATAAAATATTAGACATTCGAGAGGTGCGCTAAAGCAGAGATAAGATAAAAGTTTAAATTACATAATAATTATAATAATAGTGGTTCAAATTACATGTTACAGTTTTTTTTAATAATATCATCCAAAATATATTTATATATTAACACAAAAATTGTATAACAATAAATTACTTTTTTTAATTAAGCTAAAAGTTTTATTAATCTAAATATTGCTTTGCTTTGCTTTGTTAACGAGACAATTATGCACTTAGAGTGTGGAATGTTATTTCACGCTTAAAATATATTTGAATTATCTGTCATAATATTATAGGCGGAATAAGTTTTTCACTTAAATAATGGCTAAATTTATTATATATATATATATAATTTATATTTATAATTTCAGTTTTTTCATAGAATTTCTTATACGCTAACAGCCAGTCTTTAAAGAGAGTAAAATGACAACGATTCGAATTGTTATAAATAAATTAAATTGTTGTGATGCCAGCATATAAGATAAATCAAGTTTTGTACGAAACGTAGAGGGGATTAATAAAAAATGACAACTTTTATCCTAATACTAATTGTAAATATAAAAAATCAACAGAATCCTAACAGAATTTAATGGCGATTCCTTGTTTTCGTTTAACAATTTGAAAAAACAATGAGAAACAAAATAATCTTTTGTAAAATTATATGTAAAAATTACAAACACTAGATTCCATTTGGCATAATAATATTATAATAATAATAATTAATTAATTAATAATAATAATAAAATTACAATTAGCAAATATTTTATAACTTAAATTAAAATCACTAATAATGCAAACGTCACTGATATGGTTGCTAATCCTAATCCAGTGGATTAACACATAGATTAACCGAAATTGAATAGAAACAAAGTTTGTGACTATTTACACCATATATTCTTAGATTAAAATAAACTTAAACTCGCATTTAAATGCGTAATTAACTTTGGATTAATTTTAAAGCGCGCCAAATGGATCACTAGTCGAATTAAGTGCTGAATTGATTGGTCTAACAGTTGCCGCAGGCATGACTGGCACAGCACCGGGAAGTACCGGAACAGCACCAGCCATACCGGCAACCATTGCAGGCCTCATCTGTACGCCATACGTTTGTTGCATCATTGGCATAGAATTCGTGGACACCATTATTGGTGACACACCAGTAGAGGCCCATTGACCAGCACTTGGCATAATTTGTGGTGCAGACATAGGCATTGATCCCGTATTCCAACTCAAAGGTTGTTGATTGGCTGACCATCCCGTCTGTGGTGTGGCACCCGTTTTCACATTGTTTTTTGGACTCGACCATTGCTGCTGACCGCCCTTTTTAAACACCCCTTTCGGTCCATTAATATCAAGATTTTGAGCTAAACTCGCTAAACTGGAATCCAAGTCTCCTTTAAACAAGCTCTGATTTGACAATGAATTATTATTTATATTATTTGTAGACGATTGGGTGGCATTGTTAGCAGTGATTTGATTCGTTTGACCAGTTTTATTTGCTAATTGTTGAGGTTGCAGCACATCACCAAAAGCATCAAAACCTGATTAATAATAACAATTTCAATATAACAAATTAAGTGCATATTTTAAATTAAGTAAATAAATAAATAATAAATTTAAAAATAAAGCATAATGGAAACCCTCAGTTAGAAAAGCAAAACCTGTGCCCTGCGCTGGAGTTCCGTAAGTGGGCATTATTACATAACCAGGAGGCAAATAAACCATTCCCTGCTGTGGTTGCTGTTGCGTCTGCGGTGGCATTTGTGTCGGCATTCCAATAGGCTGTTGGGGTTTTGCGAATGTTTGCCTCATCGCTATATCTAAATCCTCAAAAGCAAATGACTTTTTAGAAGCTGATGCCTGTTTTGCGATAACTTGTGGTTGTGATGGTTGTTGCTGCTGATACACTGGCTGCTGTTGATTGGCATCAAAATATGCAAACTGTGATGCGGGTGCAGGTGGTCTCGGAGGTGCATGACTTTCTTCGATCGATGAGTGCACAAATTCATTATCATCTATAACATCAGAATTCAAAGCGCTATTAGAAGGTGGAGGCGGTCTCATTGGACCGGTATTTGAATTCATTTCATGCGGCGGTGGCGGAGGTCTGGCCGGCGCTAACTTAGCGGACAATGCGGCCGATCCTATGTATTTAAGATCCAAACTTGTCGGCTCGAAAGGTGCCCCAAACGGGCTATTTTCGCCAGAAGGAGGCGGCGCCACAATATGCGATGGTAATGGGCTGTTACCGCGCGATATATTGTTGTCGTCGATACCGCTATCATCACCAAAATTAAGATCGGGAGCATTTGCGAGTATTGGTGTAGTGCCCGCTCCTTTTAGTATGTCGTGTGTCGGAGACGGCGACGCAGAACAAGCTATTGGTTCATCACATGCTGGCACTGGTAATGTTTCTGTATTATCGCGTTTATCTTTATTTGAATTATTGTAATAGAAATGATCAACTAGTAATAAAATTAACATAAATTATCGAGTTTTTTGAATATCATAAACAAATGGAATATTTGTTATACGGGTTTTGAGGATACTAGTTATATAAGCATAAGTTTAGTTATTTGAATATATGTTTGAATAAAATTGCAATCAATGTGCAACTTTATTGAAATAATGAGGTGGAATTCAATATTCGTACATCTCATGTGTAATACATGTACAATTTTTTTCGGTTAAGCTCAAAAACTTGTTATTTTCAGACTTTTGTAAACTAGTAAAAGCGATTACAGTATTAACAAAAAATACTGAATTACAGCTACTTTTAACTATAGTCTTGTAAAACCCGAATGTTAGTCATCTAACACGCAAGATTTTAAATAGTCATACAGATAAATAGAGCACACTGTTAAATCTTGTAATATTCTTTTGATAGGAAAGATTTAGTAAGAACCTCGCATGTGAATTTCCCTTGAAATATATTCCACCTAAAATTTTTAGTATTTTCAGGTAATTAACATGATTGTCAAGTCATTATATAAAATGGAATAAAATTTAGTACTTATTTATATTTATAAATATTGGCGAACCCGGATGTCTCTCCCAAATAATTATTTTATGAGCTATTTTTGTCTATAAAAAGGATTACGAAGTAGGAGTTTTATCAATTTTCAATAATATTTAACTGACACGTGCCAAACAAAACTAGACCAACACTAAAATTTGCCAAATTAGGTAAAATTAGGTAAAATTAGGTAAAACATCAAAATATTAACGGCACTATTGGGGTAAACAATAGTAATAACTCTGTGGTACTAATCGTTGTTTTAAAAAAGATAACTAAAGATTTTTAAGATTAACTATAGATCTGTTCTCTTTAATCTGCGGCACGAAAAGTTTACGAAATGAGGGTAACCGATACATACACCACGAATTTTGAACACATAAATTTGAAGAAATAAACTCCTTTTACACTTTAGAAATTCACTATTATAGGAACTCTCGAGTGTATTGGCGATAATCATTACTAACTTATTATCAGAAATACTTTAAGTGGCAAAGTTTGCATCACTTATTTCACATGTAAAGTTATACTATTTATTTTAATGTTTAATAAAAATTTGCAAGAAGACACAAAACTATAATTAAAATTAAAATTTTCTTTATATTTCTAGTAAAATTACAAAACTACATTAAGCTTATCAACAATAACCTTCTTAAACGTTTTAACATTGATTTTCTTCTCAAGTATTCACATAATACGTATTGTATGCAATTAAAGTTCATGAAAATTTTCTTTATTTTAAAAGTTTTATAATTATAAAATTTTTACACCTAAAAAGAGGTTCTTTATAATATTAGCCAACCATTTCATAATAATAATAATGCATTAAATTTCCATTTCCTCCCGAATAAATAAATAAACTACTATTGTTGATATTTTTGATTCAAAATGATGCAATTACCGCAACTTTTATATAAAAAATTCAAGTTTGAACAAAGTTCCAAAACCGTGAACACAAAGCCAGATATAATTAACTAATTCTATGCTAATACTATACGTATAAACTATTAGGAAAGAACGGAAGTTTAACGGCAACCCCAATGCTATTTAATTGCTTATATTGCTCTCATTCCAAAAACTCGACACTTAAATATAATGGTTAATTAATATATATATATATAGCTTACCATTTGCATCAGCATCTTCTCCTTTATAATGGAAAGCATGAATACGAAGAATAAATAAAAACAACAATTTGACAACAAACTCAAACAATCGAAAATTAAACACCAGAGGGTTTCCAATAAATTATAATTCGCATGCAATAAAATAAAGCAGAAAGCAGTATACAAAATATATGTAAATTATTACCTAAAGAGGAGGTAGTGTTTGGAGTGTTTCCAAAAGCTGCTGCAAAGCCAGCATCAGAAGCGAATTCCCTGTGAGTTGTGATGCCGTTGCTGAATGTTGGCGCAACTGGCGGAGCATTTTGCAGCACAGGAACCATGTTTTGCTGAGCCATCGCTGGAGGAAACGCTGCTTGCATTGGCGAAGACGTTGATGTGGCCGAAGCAGCATTGAGAATATCAGCGAATGGATTAGCGTTAGACAGACACAATAAATCATCACTTGCTTTGCCTGATTGGGCACTATTTGTATTATTCGTACTTGAATTTGTATTCCCGTTATCATTAAATAAGTCTAAAATTCCCTGATTTTTTTCTGTGGATGATGGCAACGATTTAGGTTCAGTAGTAGTGGGCGACATCGAAAGAAAAGGATTATTTGGCTTTTTATCCTGTTCTTGCATATGCTTCTCCTAAATTAATAAAGCAATTAATCATATGAGCAAAACACAAAAATGGAGACAAAAGCAGTAATAAAAATCGTGCACAAGTGAGAACTAACCAAATCAAGCCAAGATTCTTGTTTCCATATAAATGGTGAAATACGATCATTAGTTGTGGGCTAATATTATTATATATCAGGCATTGACAGGCAGATACAAAACGCGAGTGCAAAACAAAAAAAGAAAGATATTGCAAGTTATTTCTACAACCATCACCTCTAACCCAAAAGCATGCATTTCACATAAAAAAGCAATTGGTGTCAAATCTAATTTAATTCAACAAAACAAATAGAAACAAAAAAAAGAATTGTCTTACTTTAAGTTTATTTAACATTATCTCTTCTTCTTCGAGAGCTTTTTTCACTGATGGGTCTTCTTTGGTAGAGTTGTTGCCAGCATTATTGTTGCTTACAGTGTCGCCAGGAATGGATCCGTTCGCCGTTGTCGTGCCATTTGTCGTTACGTTCGCTCTGATTTGAATAAAACAAACATAAAAATTACAGTTTCAATATTTACCGTATTTGGTTCTGAGCACACATTATTAATAATTTTCTCACGTTTCTGTTGATATCAACAAATCTAGTTCACAACACCGTTAATTAATTGAGACGTTTCATACTCTAATTAATACACAATATTGTGAAATAAATCGCTGATATTAAAACCAAAAAAGTGAGAAATTTATTCGCAATAAAAATCAATATAATTATTATATAAATATTTACTTCGCAGGTAATTGTCCTTTTTTGCCTTCAAGTTGAGATAAATGTTGTTCGAGAGCATCTAACAAAGAACTGGGAGCTTTCGTTAAATCGGGTATCTCTCCCTTATCGATGCCAACGTTTTCGGCAACTTTCAAAAACTCAGCCACTCTATCCATACGGATTAGAAATTTTTTATATATATCAAGCGCTTCTCGTGCGTGCTTTTTATTCATATCAAAATATTTCTCTAAAGAAATTAGAAATAAAAATAGATTAAAAATCAATTTAAGAGTTTATTTTAAGCAATAATAAAAAACATCAAATTACCGGCATATAGAAAAATAAAATAAATCTAAAAAAGATAATTAACAGGGAATTACCCAAGCAATTAATAATTCCATCGTTATAACACGCAAAGAGTCTGATCAGATCTCTGAAAAGCAGCATAAAAGCAGCATTGATGACACCATTAGTTAAATCGTTGGCTGTGCAGTCAAATTCAAGGAGAGAATCGACTTGTGATTGCAGTGTTGGAATTGTTTTCAGCAATTTATCGGTATTCATTGAGCGTAACGAACCATCTTCCTTCCTATTGAGCGTCGTTTATCATCATATATGTATCGAGAGTCAAACAAAAAAATACTGGTTAGAAACAAGCTTTGAAACAATAAAACAATTGTTTGATACGCGATAATCCGTATAATTATCGCGTGATTAATCCTATTAATAAATAATTATCGTCTATAGTCAGTGATATATACCCTCGTTTTATTTTAGTGAAATCGAAAGCAACGGTTCGGTATGAAAGCGCTTTTTCGTTTAAATATTTTGCGTATCGGCGAATAAATGTGGACATTTCATATCCTTTAACGCCATTTTTGTCAAGAAAATTGCTCAATTGAAATGTACAATTACTAGAAGCTAAGTATTGAGTAAATCTCTGCAACGATAAAAATATATATAATAAAAATGATAATTACGTCACAATTATAAAATATTGCAAAATAATGCTAATAAATTTTAATATAAATATAATTTTAAGAATATTGACATAATATCAAAATAGATAAACTGTATTATTATTTCCGATTTTTTTATCGTTAATTTTATTTATGTCTACATTATTAAAGTTAAATGCTGTGCGATAATAATAAACAAAATAAGATGTTAAACATGTTTTGAAATAAAAGTTCACTTGAGTTCGATTTTTTTTGTAATCTAATAAATTAGAGTATAGTGAGCTTATATTAATCGTAATAACACTTTTTATAAACAAATACAACTAAAGTGTTATGAAACTTATATTCGATATAAATATAAATCTTAAAATGATAAATATCTGTACTTAAGATTAAATATTTAAAAATATTATGTTGAGACACATCATATTACTTTTGATGTGTGCAATAAATATTAACACATTCGTCGTAAATTTAGAATAAAAATGCTAATTCTCTATTACTCGAAACCAAACTTAATGGTATTCAAAAGCGAGCTCTGCTAAAACACACACATTTTTTGTTTGTAATTTTTTGTTCTGTAAACTTAAGTTATGTTATTATAAATAAGCTTATATGCCTCAAGTTAAGACAAAATTATTGCTATGGTGTGTTCGGAGAAAACTATAAAACAGGTTGCAATTAAAATTATGCTTTAGGATTGATGTTTAGAATTATGTTTTATTACTTCCAGACTTATTTTGTTTAAAAGTTGGTCAATAAATTTTTTTCTAGTTTTTAATGTATGTTAACTTTTACTTTCATTCTAATTTCACTTATTCTTGCCATTATATAGCTTTCCAGATAAATTTTACATAAATTATCCAATTAATAAACCATTTAATTATCATTAGTTAAAACAACAATAATTAATAACTTTGATTTTCACGCATAACAACAACCAATTTACACAACTGTTCAGCCGTGTAAACGAATGAATGTCAATCAATAAAAGAAAGCATTTTCTTATTAATGAAAAAAATAAATAAAAAAAACTCACTTCATTTCCGTAACACATCAAGTGATGAACAGTAACGAGTGCCTTAAATACTACGACCCAACTCGAATGGTTTGTTCTTTCTATTAAGAGATTTGCCAACTGGGGTATCGAAACATTTGGTTCATGAGTGCACTGCAATAAATCTACAGAAGAGAGAAATTTTTTTACTAAAAAAAAATTACGTTTCAGTTTATTAACCAAAAGAAAGTACAAAAACTTCTTTCATTTTCTGTCGGCATATATAAAAAAACAAAAATATTCTAAAAAGAAATAAAAATATACATTTTGAATCGAGTTTTCTTTAAAAAATATATACCATTGAATGCAAATAAAAGATAGTGGCATAACATTTTTACTTATGATAATTTAGAATTTATTTGACCTAAAAAATCATTTTTTTGCCTTCACTTTATCGCTGGGATTACGAGACAAATGCATTCTATGTGAGGAAAACTTAACATAAATAAAAACGAAAAAATTTTGTTTGTGCCGTTAACGAAACGCATTAATATTGCATTATTTACGCTAATTTACTAGTTTTCCGTCTACTATGCGAGACTCGAATAAAGAAAGGGGTTCAGAGGTCGCGATCGTGAATCGAGTGTATGTGTGTGTGTGTGTGTTGTGTATCATTTATATATATTTTATTAAATAGAGATTAAGAACACAGTTAAATAATAATGATAATATAAATAATAAATTAAGCTCTGGTGAGATCAGGTGTTGATGCAACTCTGCAATCAGAATAACGATGTGGCGTGCGTTATATAAAACTATTTCAACCATTATTATACACAATTAATTGATGCAAAAGTATAATTATTTTTTTTTATAAAAGCTATATCTGTGTTCCACACACACATATATAACTGATTGTACTGTTAACGAGTAAAAGTATTTAATATCACGTATTGTTTGCAATTTTTACAATTAACGCCCACTTATTGTTTTAAGAAGAAACGAAAAAAGTGAAAATAGATTTCGCGTTTTGACCAAAAATAAGGTCATATTAATCGATAAATTTTAAGTTTAAAACTAAATGAAAAAACAATAATACAACCTGCGATATTTTTTTTATAACTCTGATAAAAATTTAAACAATAAATCGTTTTGTTCTCGTAACACACTATTCATTTAAGACACTGTGTTAAGCAATTAATTGTGGCATAAATAAAAGATTTAATTTAATACCTGTTTGGAGATAGAAATATATTTATAAAGATTTTCAATAGAGAAAACATTAAGTGAACTGAAGAGTGAATTGTGGTTATAAAACAATAACACAAATATTGACGAAAACCAAATGAGATAAACATTTATTAAATAGATTTGTAAACATCATCACAGATCATAAAACCAAATAAGTTAAATATAATCACTTTATTACAACAGATTAGGAACTCGAAACAGAATCGATTTAAATAAATTAATTGAAATGAGAAAATAATATGTTATAAAGCGGAGAAAAATCAATAGATTCATCGGATAAGTAAACAACAAAATGCATTCACACATAACACAAAAACACAACAAAAATGTATTAAAATCTGACGATAATTTGATCGCCACTTACAGTCTAAATGTTTCTTTTTTGGTCCGATAACCTCTTCGGTGGTGGCTTTGCAGACAACTCTGGCCAAACCCTGTCCTGCGAGAGCATATCGCGCAGCGTTTAGCCTATCATTGAGTGTCTGTCCCGTGTGTCCAGCCATTCAATGAATTCAACTGCAAAAACAACTGTTTATACTAAATAAATAAATCAAATTTGATTTGTGTGCCACTGATTTGATTTTTAGATATTTGTTGGTGTTTCTGGTGGTTAAACAGTTTTTTTGGCAAACACACTCGCTTTTTGATGTTTCAGTGCTAATGACTGCAACAAAACGCTTGTGTGAGAGCTGTTCACTGATAGATAGATATAGCGGAGAAAATCCACCTCTAATTGTGAATGCAAATGGCGAACAGTGCAGTGCAGTGGCGATACACTAGTAGTGTGACGGTCTGTCTCAGTCCAACAACACTGTGCACACTAACGACGCAACACACTCTCCGCTAACAGATAATACTAATATGTTTTTCTAGTGTTTACGCGATTTGTGTGCACACAACTGTCCCTTCGTTTCTACTGCTCAAACTCTCTATTTTGGCGTTTACTGCGCACACTCACAACACACATACATAGAGTACATCTCATACATCGCAACCAACGTCTAAATCGCAAACAGTTTTAATCAATTCGGCCATTGTTTGCATCACTAATAATAATTTAATATTATTGCGTTCAAATTGCGTTATAAATTGCGTTATAAATTAAGAATTAAAATAGATATACTACTCGTTACTCGATTAGCAACACATATCTAGTAAAAGATGCCAAATATCAAACTACAGAGCAGTGATGGCGAGGTATTCGACGTCGACGTAGAAATCGCTAAATTGTCGGTCACTATTAAGACAATGCTCGAAGACTTGGGTATGGATGAGGACGACGAAGAAGTGGTGCCATTGCCTAACGTGAACTCAACAATACTGAAGAAAGTGATACATTGGGCGACGTATCATAAGGACGATCCGCCGACGCCTGACGACGACGAGAACAAAGAAAAGCGTACGGATGACATCAGTTCGTGGGACGCGGACTTCTTGAAGGTCGATCAGGGAACTCTCTTCGAGCTCATTCTTGCCGCTAACTATCTCGACATAAAGGGTACAAGAATTTATCGAAATTCTAATTTTAATTTAAAATAGTTAAGTATTAAAACGTTTTTTAAACTCAGGTTTGCTGGATGTGACGTGTAAAACGGTGGCGAATATGATCAAAGGAAAGACACCCGAAGAGATAAGAAAAACATTTAACATTAAGAATGACTTTAACCCTCAAGAGGAGGAACAGGTGCGCAAAGAGAATGAATGGTGCGAAGAGAAGTAAATACGACGAGAAAATGTTAACGTAAAACAATAATAAGCACTACATGTTTATTTATTTGTGGTAATTCTGTCGCTAAAAATGTTACTTATTTTAGAATAAACACTGAGTGTAAATCTGTGAGGTTTTTTCTTGAGTGCACAACTGCTACAATTACAAAAAAATATTCAATATTCAATATTCTTACTCTTATTCTTGATTTCAATAAACATTTAAAACTTTAACAAATTTTCTTAATTTTCTTAATTTTTTAAAAAACCATATCGTATTAACTGAATTGTAATTATTAGTTTAAAGTTAAGTTTGTTTATTTAGTTTCATTTAATTCGCTGTCATTAAAACGTGAATTCACTTGAAATCACTGGTTTGAATGAATTTAATTACATGAATAAAGTGTTGATATTTATTAATCAACATATAATTCGCTTAAATCGATAATTTATTTTCTAAAGTGTGGTCGAATGATGCTGTCTTAAAATATGTTTCCATTAGTGGTTTATTAACCATACAGTATGTTAAACCGAACCAAACCATTAAAATAATCGTAACAATGTTAACAATGGGCGGCAAATTGATTTAAAACTTAAATTGATTCTATAGCTTTCTATAAAAGTCTTTTTTTTATCAAAAAATTATTCTCATTTAGTGCTAAGAAATTAAAAATTGATGCACTTATAAAAGTGCTTTTATAAAATTTTATGATTATGAGTATTAAAGTAAACGTACCGTTTATGAGTTAAATATAAATAACGAAATTTTAAGTTTTTTAAAAGTTCTTAAAAAGAGATGTTTATATAAATTAGTTAACGTGTAGAGGTTATGATTATCGTAAGTACCGTTTTTCCTGGCCTTCTATCCCAACTTAAATACAAATAGCAGTTTTTATTAAGTAAAAACAGTTGAAACTTATTTGAAATTTTTTTACTGTATTTTTTAATGATATTTATACAAAACCTGAGTTTTTACCCCATGGTGTAAAATTAAATTTGATATCTGCTGGTTTCTCGTACCGCTAAGGTTTTTACCCCAAACGGGGTAAAAGGTGAAGAAAAACGCCATGACTTGTATGATTATCAGAGCTGCGATTTTTGTGATTTTCCCAAATATTACCATAACTACCAAAAGGGAAATTTTGTTATAACCACCAAATTTTTAAAATATGCGTTTTTGTAACCAAAAAATGTTAATTGTAACTTAAAAAGCTATAGTTTCATTCATTTTTCAAAACATAATTTTTTTTAATTAACATTTTAGTAAAAATTTAATTAAATTCAATGAAAAATTAGATTTTACTATAAAATTTAAAAATTGCAATAATTCAAATCAAATGAAACTTATATTATGTGCCGTTTTTTCAAATTTTAATTTACAAAATGTACTATTTTGTTAATTTTAATGTAAATTTACAAATACATTTTAAATGAAAGTGTAGATAGAATTATAAATAAACAAAAAGTGAGAATATTATTTAAACTAATAACTGACAGAGACAGAAATGTCACAAAACTTATTCTTTATTTTGGATAGAATTACTTAAGATTATATCGAAAAATTATCTGTTTTAAAATATAATAGTTTTTTTTATTTATAATATTAGCAATGATTTATTGAATTTTTGGTTACCACCAAAAACTTAAGTTTTTGTAAACAAATAACCACCAAATTTGTAAATTTTTTATTCCCAAAAATCGCAGCTCTGAATGATTATCCATCCATTAGAACAGTTAATGTAATTGTTTAGTCTTATAATATATATTTTAGATTTTAAAAAGTTAAAAACTTATTAACTCAAGTGATATATTACGAGCAAGACTTAAAATCAAATCATTATCATTAAATTCTTTTCTTAAATACGATTAAATAAACTTTATTCAAGATGTAGAATGAATTCCAAAGTTAAAGTATTTCAATTGATCAAAAATGATATTTAAATAACTAATAGTAAAAAAATGTCCAAATTTCACGATAATAGCCTGCATCTAAGAACGTATTCAACCGAATTGAGTGGTATTGTAGTGTTGCGCCAAAATCGAGCAACAAGTGGGTTACGGTGTTTAGTGACGGATGCAAGAGATGATTAAACACATCAAAAGCTTCTTTCGCTTTTGCCGCTATATTTAGCCTATTTCTCTATAGCTTTGACTGACTTTTCAGCGTTACAGGATTGCATAATCCATAAATCCATATTTCTGCTTGTGTTATGCAGTCAGATAAAAAAATATAAATTACTTACAACAAAGTTGCACGTGTTTACATAAGAACTCAAATTTGATCAAAAGTAAACCCGCATCACCTCAGTAGCCAGAACAATAAAAAATTTTGGAAAAGATGAACTTCGCATAACTTTAAAAAATTTTAAGTTTTCACTTGAAATTTAACTCCAACTCCAATGGAATGGCATTGAAGCACAACAAATTAGCTGGAGTTGGTGTAAAAATTTAATTTTTGTTTTGAAGTCAAGAGAAGCTGGATTGGAAAGGTTTTTATATTTTATTGAGTTTGAATAAGTTAAACATTTCTTTGGAATGGAAATTAATTTAAAAATTACTTTTTTATTGGAATCGGAATCAGTTTTAGATTTTCTGTTATTGAATTATAATGAATACTTATTTTAGTTGAATGGGAATAAGTGATGGGAATGGGATAAAAAAAATTTCAATGATCGAATTCTCTAGTTTTCATAGAATAATCTATAGTAAATTTACCATTTCCGAGTTTCTGGTGATAAAAGAATAAGAGGTCCAGTCAAGAATAGCGAGTGAAGTGAATTTGGGCAAAAATATTTCCCTTTTCGCCTTACTTTGCACGAATAGTTATTATGCGGTAATACTGCGAACAGTTTAAAGACAGTAGGAAAAGGGTTGAGTTACAAATGAGTTATTAAGATGTGAAATCATAAACAATCGTCAAACAAAATCTTTCAAAACAAAAGAATTCCTACTAATATTGATTATTATTGTTATTGATAATTATTAATTAAACAGACAATTATATATCACACTGTAAGTCATTACAATTTTAATTTATTTGATCGGAAATTTTTTATGTAGACTTGGATTTTTTTCGATATTACTTAAGGTCATACAACCAACAAAATGGGTCAAAAACTAACTAATCTGTTGAATAAGTATTTGGTGTAATACTCAGTTTTAAGGCTTTGTCTTTTTGAAGAAAAAAAACTGAATCAAAAATTATTTCAAAAACTTTTCCCAAGTCTCAAACGAATCACAAAAAATTAAATTTATGACAAAACTTATTAACAGCAAAAATAATCGCCAATTTTAATTAAAGTATTTTTTTTTGTTTTCTTAAACTAATTTTAAGTGATTATAATTTGTAATTCGTTGAATAATTGCAAAAAAAATTTGTCGATTGATTAAATGTGGCGCTCTTATCCTTTTCAGTTAAATTTCCTAAAAAAGTTGTCGCACAAGTTTTCTATTGAATCTAATTAAAGACAAAATCAAAATTACTAAACCTTTTAATCATGATTTTTATGATTTATTCTCTTATTATTTATAATTTATTTAAAAATTTTAATCAAATGTTATTTTGGCTGTTTTGCCAGTAAAAATAAATTAAACTGAAACCATGTAATTTCTAAAGCTATCGGTTTAATAAACCGGATTTTCTCAAAACTGATTATTTCGTAACTTTTTATTTTATATTTTTTTCCAAATGACATTCACGTCGATGATGTCGAAACACTCTGATATGCAGGATTTTTTGGAGAAGCAAATCATAGAAAACGTAAAATTCATGATTATTCATTGATTTTTACTTTTAAGCATAGTGTTGGGAGCCTTTCGATCCCAATATGCTAAATAAAGTTAAACTGTTCTCGCGGTCTTTGTTAAACTGTAACATTCCCAGACCCCCCTAAAAAATCTGGAAAACTTGAACACTCCTCCCCGAAAAATCGAGATTTGAAAAATTGTGCTTTAAATTCGATGAGTTTTTGACACCCCTATAATTTTTGGCCAAAATGTGAAAAAATTGTCGTTTAAATCCGTTGAGATTTGACTCCCTAGAATTTTTGTGGCAGACCCCCTAGAGGTTTGGAGCTATGGTCACAATAGTATCATTGGGAAAGTCAAACTTTCATTTAAATCCGATGAGTCTATTGCACTAACAAAATATTTTTTACATATCTTTTCCTTCTCAGAACTTTAGACATTGCGTAACAATTGTTGCACAGTAACTCAATTAATTGGGTAAGGCTTATAATATCTTGGGATTTGCTAAATTTTATAAAAATTATTTTAGCGTAACCATCTTCCTCTCTCATTCAAAAGTTGTCTTTTGTTATAAGCTTAAGGATTTGCTTGTTTGGTCAACATGAAACGTTTTCTGTATGTTCGCAAAACCTTTAAATAAATTCTAAAGCCATAAATAGTAAAAACTTTTAAACTTAATAATTTGGGTCTAAATTAAGTTTCTTGTTTTATTTTTAGTGTCATATTTTTCCCCTTCACCTATTTAGAGGCTTTACTCTCCCCTCGGCACAAATGTTAAATACACATTTTTAATCAATTAAATAAAAGTGTTTTATAACGAGATTTGTTCCGTCATCTTACTGTTCACGTGCAAATTTCACGATCAGAGTGGAAAATCCGGTAAATGCAAATCAATACTAACTAACGACTGTGGATTTTTTAAAAAAAATCCATAATGACAATAATCTATAATTGAATTGAATTTATTATTTAAACACATGGTCAAATAAAATAAATTATTATTGTAACTAAAATTCTATTGTTACATCTAAATAATAGATTTATATCTAAATGTTTGTTCAAAATTAAGTATTTACTAGAAAATGACAAAATCATCTTTTTTTTATTTGCACAACTCTAATACTGTATTTAATTTTATCGAATACGTTTCTAGAAAAATTACGTATTAAGACACGTAACGCTAAAAAAACAAACAGAAGTATGGCATTGAAATCGATTAAAAAAAATATTTAAGCCTTATTGCTTGAAAAAAAAACTCATCCCATAATCACATAATTATTGCGGAAAAAAATGTTTAAAAAAATTAAAACACATGGTCTATATAAACATCCGCTTTGCAAATTTACGTCATACGCGTATATGTATAGTAATACGTTATATGTAGTAATATGTAGCCATATTTATATATATTGAAGCAATAAATATATTGCTTGATAAAATGACCCAATTGTTAGACAATTATTACATATAGCAGTAGTGGTTGCCTATAGTGTAGGCTCAATATACAGTATATATATATATATACGTATATTCATTGAAAGGTTATTCGCAGTTATCTACACATGTATGTATATATATATGGACAGTCTATAACTGAGTAAAGAATAAGAAATACTAATAAAAAAAGAAATATCTGACACAACAGCCACAACTGCAACCAATTTTTGTGTATTTATTTAAGAAGTGAAAATCCGGTTCACATCACGATTTTTTTGGACTGTTGTGTTGTTGTGATGATATTAAATTGAAAAAAAAAGAAATACAGCATTAGGTCTGACACTCGTTCTACGTCTGAAATAGAGTGAGTGGTGATGAGCTGAATGTGAGCTGAATGTGTGCTGAATGTGCTCACTATTATAGTCACTACGTATTACGCGTCTGTACAGTATGGCAATAGAGAAAGAAGAAGATCCTGTTGAGAACAGGATGTGCTGCGCTAACATTTAGTTGTGAGCAGATTACCATTACCTGAACAATTTTGAGCTGTAACCGGACCTATCTGTATGTATGTGTGTGTGAGTGAGTGTATGTGTGTTGTTGTTCCCCATTCATAACCATTGGGAGGGTCTATGTATGTGTTGTGTGTTTAGATGTTGAGCTGCACTCAGTTTAAGAAACGCAGTGTGTGTTATCATTACTTCATATGATAGACAGCTCTGAAGTTTAGTTCATTCCCTAGAAGTATCGATACATGTTTTAGAGTCGTTTTATATAGTATTTTTGTAAAAAAGTTTTTAATTTATTTTGATTTTGTTTGGACTAAAAAACCTCAAAAACGATTATAAATATTGGCTCGCTTTTCGTTTCAGGACTCAGTCTTCAGTCTTGTTTTGTACATTTAAATGTGTGATGCAGTGGTTAACAGTAAACATTGAGAATAGTGTCAAATGGATTCGATTGATTTGGTGTCCAAACACAGCATTCATGAAACAACGATTAATGACTCTAATTGTGTCACTTCTTTGGTAAATATTTTAACATTCAGTTCATTCATTTAATATACAATAGAGAAAAGATTCAGTTTTAGTTTATTATTATTTTGGTTTACTATTGAATGCCATTACTGTTTGTTGTTTACCATTTTGTGAACTAAATAACATTTGATTTGAGAATTGAATTTCACTGATTTCCTAATTATCTAAAGATGATTAGTGCCATAAATCCTTCGACAACCGCTTCGACGACAACAATCCATAAGTGGAGCGAAGAAGCGCCGCGAAGACGACTGCTTGAATCGGAAGATTCGAGTTATGACTCTGACTACGAGAACAATGACTACGAGCACTCTATTATTAAAAAGTTGCCATCATTACCGTCATTACCGCCATTGCCATCATTATCTCTGAATCAACACGAAGAAGTAGTGCGCACCATATCGGATACGTTGGGAGCGGAGTTCGATGAGTACGTGACCGCCAGTCCACTGCCGCGACAGACGCTTCTCGATGTCATCATCAATGATGCGAATTATACGTCTCGTGTCGAGTTTGGCCTTAAACTCGGTTACACCGAGACTCAGGTTCAAATCGCGTTAATGAAATTGGGTCCACAGGCGCTACAGAACGAACTTCTTGGAGAGCTTATTAAATTGGACGCAAATAGTAGTAGTTGTGGCATCAATTCTCCTAATAATAACAATACTGTTAAAACAAATGTCTCATCATTTAACAATGATATTCCAAATGGTGACGACAACACTGGTGATAATAGTGACAGTGCCAACTTGAGACCTATTGTAATCGATGGCAGCAATGTTGCAATCAGGTATGAATTTACGAACCCAACACTATTTTTTACGAGTCATTTAACAAATGCGTCAATTAATTCTCGAGTCAGCCTTAATTTTTTATTGTCAAGGATGTACACAACTCGTGATTTTCTATTTCCAATTTTTAATTAATTTGCATTAAATACTGTTTATTGTTGCTATTTATGACTATTTCGCTCATTCACTGCTCAATTGCTTGTTCGGCACAGGTTTACTGATTTTAGACCACATGATTGTTTTAAAACTGACAGATTAAAGACTAAGCGCAATGAATGTTGAGTTCATTCAGCTCTTAGTCTAACACATTGATAGTAGTACAGTATATATAAGATGCATTCAATTAATTCAAGGCAAATTCATTAACCCTTATAGTTATTGCGTAATGTTGTGTTCGCAGATTTAACGAACAATATATTATTGCCCGCATTATTACAATTTATTTAATTTTACGGATTATTTGCTTAACCATAGGGTAATCTTCTTTATTCTTTTCAACATTTATTTAAATGTATAAATTTTTTGTCCGATTATTATCATTAATAGAAATAGTCATTAATTCAAATACTCTAACTTATTATAATTAATAATTCCACTTACTATATGTAACAATTTAAACAATTTGTTGAACACTCCTTTAATGTCAATGGCACTGCAGGTTTAGGCTCGAAAATATCTGCGAGCATTAGTATACCGTTTTACCTCACTTCTTATTATTAGAAAATTTTGCTAATTGGATGGCGGATACTGTATAATTAGTCCTCGAGGTATACGATAGTGTCGCTGAAGAGTATAAGAAATTATATTGAAAAAATATAAACCTTGAGAGATAGCGACAAAAGAACTAAATCCCAAATAACACACTCTTAAGAGTTTAGTATGGGTAGCTTTTAAATCATAAAATTAGGAGTGGTTTTTCTTTGTTCGACTTTGTATAATTTAGAAAACAATTTTTAGAAAAAACATAGTTATCAGGCGCCGACTTAAATATTAGACTATTTATTATTGTTCATTATTAAATATTTGTTAACTATCTTATGAATGGTAAAGAAATCCAAAGCATAATATTGATTGCATATCATAATAACAATTTTTAATGATTGTTAAAATAGTTAAATATTTTAAGAAGTGAGGTAAAACGGTAGCTATTAAATTGTATTTATAAACATTTTTAAATATACCCTTTTGTTATGCTTGACATTAGCTATTAGTGTATTTTGAATTTTTTCTTGTGGACACCAGAGCTACTTTTTTATCGCACTATCAAATCTCTGAGTTATCAATAAAGTATGAGCAAATAATAATAATAATAATAAGCATTGGTTTATGTTTTATAATTATTGTAATTGCCTAAAGGAACTATCGGAGCCCAACAGGTAGCTGTTGTATCCATAGCTGTTTAATACGTTGTCGATTGCATCTCCTCTTTTGCATGTGAGCACCGCTCGCACGACGCACAGCAAAACGTGCGGTTAAAGAATAGAAAGAGTGGCCAAATCGTGACTCACATGCAGTTACGCCCCACAGTTTTCAAATGTGAAATTATCAAACTCTCAATTTTATATATTTTATTCTTCGTTTTTACAGTCATGGCAACAAAGAATGCTTCTCCTGTATGGGTATTAAAATTTGTGTGGAATGGTTCAAAGCTAGAGGACATCGAGAGATAACAGTATTCGTGCCAATGTGGAGAAAAGAAGCTCCAAGACCTGGTGCACCCATCAAAGGTATGGTATGGGCAGAGAGCAACAGAGGCAGAGATAGAGAGAGATTTTATAGTCCTAATTGTAGTGCACTCTAAATTTAATGCTATGATACAGATATGATTTGGGTATTAAATAGTATAACTTGTACGCACAAGTGAGTTATTTAATCATTCCAAGGTTACATGCATTTACTATGGAGACTTCTATATCCTAAATTAGTTCCTGAATTACTTTTTTTCTCTATAAACAATACGCTATTAAATCTAACAGCAATTACTACACATTTTTCTAATCTATAGTTAGTAATATTTGATAACAATTTTAGTTTTTTATTGAGACAAAACTGCAATTTCATTCGCTTTTATTAATCGCGTTGTATTCGTAATTTATTTATTTTATTAAACATTACACATACAGTAATAGTTCTAAGAAATATTTTTTGTAAAATGTTATTTATAGAATTATTTGCAGAAAAAGTTTTTCGTTATACTGTATTGCAATTTTAATGTTACATAAAAGCAACTCATTTGAAGAGTATTCCAAAATGATTTTAATAATTCCAAAAATGAAATGACTTTCTCTGGGTTTGTTAAAAGTAAAAATTGCATCAATAGGTAAATTATAATCAACAGGTATTTTTCTAAAATTAAATATAAAGACCTAATATTCGTTCCTTAATAATAAATCTTTTGGTAAATTATTGCGTTTTATTGAAATAGGATATTCTCCACTCCTATCCTCACCTAAACCCTGAGGGAAACACACTTAACCCATCCTTATATAGTGTTATTTTGTGGCCAAACGACATTTTTGAATTAATTGTTTAATCCTAAAATAATTTTCGTTAATTTGATGGCACACACCACCCAACGAGCTTATCACAAATGGTTCACATTAATTATTTTTTTCGTAGATTTACTAAAACTACTCCTTCTTCTATTATTTGTTTTTTATGACTCGATACAAAAAAATATGAATGAACTAAAATTTTTTTGTTTGCTTAAATTATTGAAAAAGTTCAATGAGTTTCTGAATATAAATGCATTTTACAATATATATTCCGCAATATTCGAGTATGTGTTTGTTAATTAATGTATTTGATGGGAAGGAAAATTTATGGGTTGACTAGACTCATAAATTTAATAGACTTGATATTTTAATTAATAATTTGAAGATAAAGTAATTTTAACTAATAATTAGATGGCCTCTTTAATTTCCGCTTAAATTGATTTTTTATGATTATCTTGTTTCGGGACTTTGCTATAATACCAACGGCATGTTTCATTAAAAACAAGGAAATAATAACGGAAATGCCTAAGCTTTGCTATCACTATTATTATCATTTTGCTGTGTGGAGAATAGGATTCTTCTGCTGTACCTGCGATACAGTAAACTTAATAACACGCTCGCAATAAATTATTAAAAATGGTTTATTTCGTAAATAATGTGCCAATATTTGTGATATTATTAGATAATGGAAAATTTTTAAAGTTCATTATTAAAATAAGGTTTCATGTTGTATGCGGATGTCATTGAATATTCATTATTTCGAGTTTCAGATAATTTTTTTACTAGAATTTTTTTCATTTAATGCTTAAAAATATTTTCTGACATTAATTATTAATTGACATCGCGCTTGTCTGCCTCTGAATTTATAATTTGTTCATCTAATCGTTGAAATAGGGAAGACTGTTGTAGGAAACGCTTTAGAAATGCAGTGTTACTGTGAGGTCTATCATTTCATTTTATCTGTTATACTTATTACGGTAGCAGTGCATAGATTACCATATAACAATTGTGGCATAATTATATATTGTAAGCCAAAAACTGGTAACGCATAGCGATAACTAGAGACGGGTAATTCAGGATTCAGGATAGAAAAAGGAAATATTAACTTTTTTTTTGCTTTTTAATGATATTGACTATAGTATTATAAGATTCATTTATAGTATCTTTATTTGATTACTTAAGAATGTTTTTAATTTATTTTAGATCAGGAAATATTGTTACAATTAGAAGCTGAAAGACTATTAGTGTTTACCCCATCGCGTAATGTTGGTGGTCGTCGTATGGTCTGTTACGACGATCGTTATATACTCAAACTTGCGTCTCAAAATGATGGCATTGTAGTATCGAACGACAACTATAGAGATCTCACAAACGAAAGTCCAGAGTACAAAAAAGTAGTAGAAGAACGTTTGCTAATGTATTCATTTGTGAAAGATTGCTTTATGCCTCCCGACGATCCGCTCGGAAGACACGGGCCATCATTGAATAACTATTTACGCAAAATACCTAAACCCCCAGAAATACTGCCACCTCCTTGTCCTTACGGCAAGAAGTGTACATATGGCAATAAATGTAAATATTATCACCCGGAAAGGGGTAATCAGCCACAGAAATCGGTGACAGAGCGACTCGCAGAACAGGCGAAGATTCACATTCAAGAAGTGAAGGCCAGAGCTAAGGTCACCTACAGTTTGCCGCTTCATGTGGGATGTGATGCTTCGCGCAAAAAGTTGCCACTTTCTAGGACTAAATCTATGATGCCTACCAAATCATTACCGTTCGAAGAGGAACGCAATTATCAACCATACTTCGATCCGCTCTTCTCTCAATTTGTCTCGAATCAGAATCAGAGTGCGGGCAAGAATTTACACAAGAAATTGCAGCGACAATTGACGTTAAATCCGAACTACGATCCGCGTCTTCTTCAAATGAAACACGGCTTGAATCCCGAGCCTCTGTAAATGTTAGAACCCGAACCTCTTATATTAACACAACAAAAGCCGAGTCTGAACCTCTAGAACCTCTATAACAGTTTTTCAGTTTTAAATTCGATATTTGAGTGTTTGGACAATAAAATTCAATTTTCTCTTATAACTACAAAATCTCATTTAATTTAAATGAGTTAAATTAATACTGTTTCGGAGAGTGAAAATAATTATAATGAAAACAAGACATAAACGGAACATTGATAATAGAGCTCACTTGTGTAATTTAAATATAGTCACCATTGTTAGCATCATATAAAATTTTTTAATCATTGTTACTTTATCTCATTGTTACTTATTATTAATTTTCTAACGTGACGTCTAATCAGACTATTAAGTTATAACTTGCATGTTATAAACTATTAAGATATAGCATAGAACTAACAGACTCCTAAGCACTAAGAAAAGTGCAAACAGACATTGTCAAATCCATAACTCGCTTCCTTCTATAGAAAGTGAACTAAAATGTGAACATTTTTAATGAAATCAAATCTAAAAATGGTTACCAAAATTATCATAGCAATAGCCTCTTTGGAGTCTCATGAGGAGGTTCTAAGAGGTTCCAATGTAGAACCCGAACCTCCGGTTCAGACGCTCAGATGCACGAACCTCTAACCCGAACCTCTTTTAAAATGCGGAACCAGAGCTCGACTCAGAGCCTGATGTTCAGGTCCGGTTCCAGAGGTTCTAAGCTATCATCACTACACAACGTATTTTAGTTTGTGAACTGAAGGATGAGAGCGGATGCAAGTCTAGCAACGTATTCAACTAATTTGATTACACATCAAATAAACTGTCAAAACTATTCTTAAAATTAAGAATAAAAATTGTTTACATTCATAATAAAACGCGTTTGTTAATTATTGTTTAAAATTAAATTCTATTACATTTAACAAGATTTATTATTATATACATTAGAAGAGTCGTTTAATTATCCCCATTTAATAATGTTTGCGTAAACAAAGCAAAATACTTTGGACATATTTGATAAATGCTGAATCATTTTCATTGAATTATTATATTATCAGTAAACATGTTTTTTAATTGTGTTAAACTTTATTTATTTTGCCGACTGATGTGCATAAACGATTCGAAGGTAAAAGTTTATACTGTAATTTACTCGTCTGTTAACTACAAAATGTTGATATCTTAATAAAAAAAAGTTTTCAAAAATTATGAGTTGTGTCATTTTTGAGTGCGTTTTTTGATCAGAGATATTTCTTCTCACAAATTAGTTGCTCTGGTATTCATATTTATTATTTGTCTCGATTAATGACTCATTTTATATAATAACGTTAATGACAATCAAGCGTATGTGTACTTATATGACAATATGAAGGCAATAAGTGATATGATTGCTATATCCATAGTACGAACAATTTTTAATAACCATAGCATTTATCGCAGCTATTATTGCGTTCGAGAGTAACGCTTATCATTTCAAACATAAAAGGATTACTTCTTATGTAGTCGTTTGAAAAAAATGAAAAAAAATTTAACACTTATACGTAGAAAAATCGGATCTAAACGTATTATCTTCGACTAAAATCGGATTATTTTGCGCCTAAAGTAGCAGTTGGAACGCTTAAAACATAATTATGTCTAATTATTTAATATTTGTAGCTTGTATTATAAATTGTGAATATTTTCAATTATCTCGCGCATCATCATTAGCTAACGATAGTTTTGATACTAATCTTATATTGAATGATTCATTATTAGTTATTAATAAAAATTTGGATACAAATTCATTCTACTATTATAACAACAACAAAGTTTTTGCATTTAACCAATCAATCAATAACACTAAATATAACTCATATGAATTGACTAATTGTATTGAAGACTGTAGAGGTTTTGGCTTTGGTTGTGTTAATTATGAATGTAAATGTCTAGAAGATTATGAACCGGTTCGCGGAGAATGTAAAGGTAACTGGAATTAGATTTCGATTCAAAATTAATTAAATTATTTTTATTTGTAATAAAAAGAAGGTATAAACATATTTGGAATTTTTAAAATTTATTAGTGTTTTAAATAATTTATTTAACGGAAGGTTTGCTCAATAAAAGGGTGTTGGTAACATAAATTAGCATAGCATTCATTATATAAATATTTTTGCATTAAAATAAATTGTTCAAAAAATGTTATTCATTAGTGATTAAAACTAAAACTAAATATAAATTATAATACTGCTAATTAAGAGAAAATTTTTAAGGTAAACTCTTCGAGAGCACAAAGATTTAAAAAAATAATAAACGATTACTTCGCAAACTCTTTGGTGTTAGTAAACAAAGAATAGTTTTTAAAAAAGTTCATTTTGTCAAAACATTAAATTTAAATTTGAAAATTATTCACAATAAAAGTTAATTTTTTAGATTATTTTAATTTTAAAATGTAAAACATTCTATTTATTATAATTTTTTAAATAATTAGGTAAATACGACGCATTTTGCAAAAATAATAGCCACTGTTTGTCTGAAAAAAACTTGGAGTGCGATCGTTGGGCCACTCGATGTGTTTGCAAAACTGGATACACTTACGATACAAATAATGAACTATGCATTTATAATTATAATACTAATTATGGTAATTTTTATTTTTAGAATTATATCTATATTTATTTAGTTCGACAAATTTAATAATTACTGTTAAAAAAATAGGTTATAAATTTTAACTTTGAGAGAATAAGAGTAAGCTAACAGCTAAGCGTATAGAAAGTCTTTTTAGATTAACTTTTAGGTCTACCCTAGCATTAGATATTCAGTTTGTTTTAGAATGTTTTTCTGAACAAAAAATTTGTAATAAAAAGTAACTGAAGCACAATATACATTTATATACAATTACACGCCAAAATAATTATTTATTAATAATATTTTTAAGTCTAATGTGATGTTTTTAGTGCCATACGATGATGCGTCTAATAATGCATACCATATTCGATACTTGTATTATCCTATTTAGCGAATACAATATTATAAATTTTGTCCGATAAACTATTTTTTTAATTTTTTATTAATACTTAATGATAATTCTTTAAATATTTTTCTAGATTCAAAAACAGCGATGCAAATATATAAGATTACAATGATATTTGCGTCGTGTTGTTTGGCGCTGATATTAATGATATTTCTAGTATGCATACTACGCAAGTCATACTGTCCGCCGCGCAGACAAATTGTGCCGTTGGATAACACACTACCGGATATATTTACTCTGTTTCCACACGTGGCTGGCTATGACGGCGGGCCACTCGCCGATGGAACCCAACCGCCGTTCGAAAAGCCTCCGACATATGACGAAACAATTCAATTAATGCGTCACGAGGTGGGTGTGCCCCCACCCGCGTATAGGGTTGGGAACAGTCCGGGTTCTAGTAATTCGAGTACACCCGAAATGTCTTCGCTGCGTGTGCTTATTGCGAGGCCATCACTAATGACAGTGAATCGAAGCGAAACGGGTAACAGTAACAGTAATAGATTGTCAAATAGTGACACCAATTCTCAAACATCGAATGACGCAATTGCCGGTCCGAGCGGTTATCAAGGATTTGTAAATCACGCCTTTTCCAATGTATAGTATTTGTTGTCACTGTATATTAAGCTTATCATACTTAGATACCATAAATAAATTATTATAATTTTTTATTACTATAATTTATTGTTGTTATATAAACTTTTGCGCACTTCAGTGATATTTTGCAAATTCACTATCATTAACAATTCAATTCGGATTCGAGCAGAAAAAATCTGGTTTTTTGTTGCCCTATTTCCTAAAACTTTTAGGCTTTAGTTATATATTATTTTTACAGTTATGCTTTAGTGCTATAGTTAGGAATACCTCCTATGTTAAGATGAGTTTCTAATAGTGTGACCAACTCTATTAAAACAATTCCTGTACTTTTCCAAAAGTTATTTGGACGTGGATTCAAACTACACTTGAAAAAACCCAGACATAGCTTTTTAATGCATTTTTATAGAAATTTTTTTGACAAAAGTCACAAATTCCAGGATTATGCTGGCAAAACCTTTACAGTTGGTAACACAAGTTACTATTAGTTACACCTTTGCTAATGTATAATGTTGTACAAACTCACACTCCCAAGAGGATACTCTAGCGTAGGGTCGTCTAGAAAACCTTGAACAGCTTACCCCAAAAAACCGTATCTTAAATTCAATGCATTACAACTACAGAACTGTGTACCTCCCAAATCTGAACCTTTCATTAAAAACGATCCTCTACTCTATCTTTATCGTATATTCATTTGTAAATTTGTTTACTGATAGTAAATGACAAAGCAATCAAAGCCTTAAGCGGAACTAAGGCTAAGGCTCTTAACAGATAATCGTTAGTACAAATATTGTTCAATTTTTATTTGAATTGATTATGAAATATTTTACCAGAAAAGTCTACTTTGACTAATTTATGTTTTAAATTTATCTGACATATAAATTAATTC
>JAQIVF010000271.1:0-26546 GCA_034698365.1 Steganacarus magnus
TGAGATGAATTGGTTTTCACTTTAATGTTCTTAACGGACGATATTATTGTTTTGCGCCTCTAATTATTCAGTGATGCGTTTTCTTAGTTTTCAATCATTTTAGTTTATTAGATTAATTAAAATTTTCAACAAATTTAGTATACAGTATAATATAATATATATATATTGCCCGAAAAAGGTTGGCAGAGAAAAATGAAGTGCAATTAAATTTAATTTTATTGTTTGACTGTTTTTTAGTGAAAACTTAACCCTTTATCAATGAAAACACTTTTCTAAAGGTTTAAATTTATGGAAATTTATTAAAAACAAAACATTTTAGAATTGTTTATTTTTAATAAGATACCAGAAACAAGAGTCAAAGATATAGTATTAGATTATACTTCTGTATTTTTCGCTCCAACAGAAAAAGAGTATGCATTATTTAGCATTTGGTTTTCGAAATTGTAAAATACATTAGCTCTTGACAGCTTCAGGTGATATAATATAATAGACAGAGTGTTGCCTATGGTGTAATTTTTACAGCTTTTGTCTCTCTCTCTCTCTCTCTCTCTCTCTCTCCTCTCGATGGATGGATGCAAATAATATGTATGATAATAACAGAGGAGATTCATTGCAAGACATTGAAGAAATATTATTATTATTGTGTAACGAAAAAACATTTTTCTCCTGCAATAAAGCAAATGTTAACATAATGTTTTATGTGTTATCTTTTTTTTCGACAACATAAATAACAACATATTGTTACAACGATGAACATTTAAACTATGATTTAGTATAGGAAGAAAAGGATTGATTGAGAATACAAAAAAAGGTGCGATCGGTGAGTAGAGTGTAATTCCTATAAGCAGCACATGGATATATGTTGTTATAATAATGATAAGTTATGTAACCTATACGTAACGCTCGAAGCTTTTACAGTTGAATTTTGCATAACAAATGTATTCACAATAGAAATGAATGCTTTAGTTAAGTAGAGTTTAATAAAACATTAACTCGCATTTGTTTCGTCCGATCTGTGATTATTCGATGCTATTAATATTAAACATAATCGATGTGTGTATGTGTTCTGTGTAAGCGAAAAGTCATTATAATATATATATCGATAAACTTAAATGTTGTTGCATGTGATGCAAAAGCAAAGAATGTTTGATTTTTTTAATTGCTATAAAATGCTAAGAAATATTTTATAATTTTTTCGCTAACAGAGAATTTTGACTTCATTCCACTACTTATCTCTTCTCGTTTTACTTGACTAACAATAATGAAAGGTAAGAGACAGCGGAGATATATTTTTATTCAAGAAAAAAAACTAAGATGAATCGTGATTATAAAGGCAAGAGAGAATTAGATTAGAAAATGATAGGTTATCAAAAAAATACTAGCGGACAAAATTGACAAAATCAAGTGAACTGTAAGAAAATAGAGTTTTCTTCAAATCACAAAAGAAGAGGTTACTTCTCTCCACTCGATGGCTTAAAATAATATAAGCGGAGAGCGGAGAGCGCGCAGCTAAACAAGTAAATGCTACAGATGTCGGCCTTTATCATGTCAAATGTTAACAATAGCTGCCAATTGGTTTAGTGGTTGGGCGATACGTGTATGCATATTGCCATCAGTTAAGCGTTTTATAGCAGCGTTTATAAAATGTAATGAATGCAACTGACAGCGCATATAATTGCTGTAACGCCACACCTCATATCAGTAGAATAAAGCTTTTTTTGTTATATTATTAGATTGTGAGTGTGTTTCCAGTGCTTCGCTATCGTATACAAGAACAACAACAACACAACAAAAAGGCAGCACAACAACAACAGTCCCTTTATTATTATTTTCTTCATCTGAACTTTTTTTGTGGTGATGTGACTGACTGTTTGAGATGCTATTTAAAACTGGAGTTGAGTTGAGGCTTTGAAAAAAACTTTTCTTCTCCTGAAAACTTTTTTTCTTCTGCAAACTATTTCTTTTTAAAAGAGAGGAGTATTTCAATAGTTCATGCATTTTGTTTTGTTGAATTTAAAGTGATTGTGATGATAATCAGATAATAAGGCGAGCATAATATTTTGTATAAACGAAACATCAATCAAAGCGAGTAAAAAATATGATCAATAAATACATGCTATTATTATATTATAATCAATGATATGATCCATGACTTTCATGCATGTTTGCCAGTGTGTTGTCTGTGTTGCATATTTGCTATTTTTGAAAGCCAGCACATAATAATAATAAACACGCGATATGTCACACACACTTTTTTTTGGAAACTGTTAAGAAATACTCTATAATTAAATTAAATGCCATGTCGTTTTTTTTGTAGAGTTACTGTACACACAATACTATTTATAAAATTTACTTTACTATACAATAATAATAATATGCAGTAATTATTTATAAAGGCATTTTTTCGGAATAATTTTCTTACATTTTTTAAATTCTTTTAGATTTAACATAACATGTATACATTTTGCAAAAATAATTTTTCAATGAAATTCTAGATAAAAGTAATTAATTGTTTTTTTTGTTTCTTTTTTTGCACAAAATTAATAATACAAGTATTTATAAATCTTCCAAAACAAAATTTTACAAAATTGTATTCATGTTTTTTCTTCGCACATTAAAATAAAATAAAAACATCGCAAAACGCATTTATCAAAACACTTACGGTAATGAGAAAATTGCGTTAACATTACGCACACCGTAATACAGTAATAATAAAATGTTTGGATTAGTATTTCTTTTTAATCGCTAAATAAATACTACAGTATAATTAAAAAAATCTTTTCGACAATAATTAGCCTAAAAGAAAACATCATGGGAAGCATATTCTACTCTAACAACAAAAAAAACAGAAAGTGGCAGCAAAACTAAATGATAATAGCATAGGAGAAGAATGGGATTGGAGGCTAATTTTGAAAATTATCGATTTATATAACAGTTACCTCACAGAAAAACCTTACATGACAAAGAAGGGGAAAAATTGGCCAAACTGTAAGCCGCAACTTATTATTAGTGAACAGCAATTATTATATATTATAATCTAAATCACATTCTTCTTTGCTCTCTGATAGCATTATACTCATACAATACAAAGCAACAAATTGGCAAAACTATAGCTGCAGCAGCAGTGTAGTGCACAGTGCAGAGTGTCTTAAGTTTCTTGAAGGCATCCATTTCAAGGTTAATTATCGCCCTCGAGGTGAAGATCGACCAATTATTATTATTGGGCAGAGAATATGCATTAAAGCAAATATTTCATTGTGACAGTTCTGCTGCAACCAAAAGACTCCCTTTTTTCTTCCTCTTATTATTCTGCGCTGAACACTGAGACCCCCTTTTTAACTTTTTTTTATTCTCTCTCTCAATATAAAAGTTATATAAAAATATATGACACATCACGCAATAGTATTTTATAAAATATATCATAAAAATTGATTTGAAAGTCATTTTTCAGATTTCCTTTTTTCTTAATAAGCAGTGCACAAAAAGGCGCAAAATAAAAGAAAACCAGCTTTTATTATTATTATCATTATTATTAAATTTCATTTATAATAATTTAAAAATAGCAAAAATGTTGGCCATATTATCGGATAGAGAGGAGAGTATTAGTTTTCGGGAAATTTTCTAACAAAAAAATAGGAAACCTTGAACTTGTCTGAATTTCTTGACCATTGACTTTTAGAATACGAAGTTTAAATGTCATTAAAGAAAAATCAATTAAATATTAATATTGAAATTTATTTTTTGATTTTCTTTATAAAAAAACGCTTAATTTTTGATGGTCAAACAACTAATTGGTTAAAATTATTAATGGGTTTGAAATATTTTTATAATCGAATAAAAATCTTAAAACCGAAGTTCTAATTAATTTAAGAATTCGGAATCCGAAACAGGGTTGGGTTGTGCTTCGATTAATTCGGATGCTTAATTTGCTGATCACTAACTTAATGCGAATTAAACTCTGCATTTGCCGAAAATTTGTTGTGTGTGTGAGAGAGAGAGAGAGAGAGAGACTTTCTTTTTTGAAGCCTTGAGATGTCCTGAATATTTTATTGTGAATAGTAGTCGCGATCACAAATCATGAGGCAGTGATTAATGCATCATTTTTTATGGTATCAGTAAAGATTTTTTTGGCAAAGAGAAGCATAAAAGTGTTCAACAATTGAATGCTAATTTTTATGTTCGCAGAGTTATTACATATTCAAAGCACATAACACTGTACGTCATCTACGCTGTAAAACTTATGCGTTAAACTTTATATTATTACCAAAGTCAGGACTTTTTGTTGGAAAAGATTATAAAAGAATTAATAGCATATTTTAAGTTTTTCAGAAAAAAAAATAAATGAGACAAAAATATTTTTAGAATTTTTATCACTTAAGTGGTTTTTTGGCCAGTAATGTAACGAATATTATTATGATTTCAGACACAATTGTACAAAAAAAAGAAGCATTAAAATACATTCTTGATATGGAAAATGATGAATTTTAATTTCGCAATTAAATTAAAATAAACTTACAGAATGATAATTTAAGTAATAGCGTAACAAATAGCTTAAGTGTAAGTTGTTATATACATAATGACCTGTAAAAAATTGCTAATTTTAATTTTCACCCAAATATTGTGGCGCACAAACAATTACTGATTTAAATTTATATAAATAAATAATATTCAGTCGTAAAATTAATTCATTCCTAAGAATAGTACTATTTGGTTGATTTTTTTAAAAATATGAGTCCGAAGTCTGAAAATTAGTGGTATATTTAATTACTGCCGTATTTTTGTCATGTTTTTCTTCTCATTTTTCAATCATAATTAATTGTATTCTTACAAATTGAAAACAACGTCTGTTAATACTTTTTTTAAGAGTCAAGTTTTTCAATTATGCAAAATATATATTTTTCAAAATGTATAAAATAAATACCGATGAATTTCATTTAAAACAACATACATATACATTACATTAAATGCAATTAAAATTAATCGTTTTTGAAGAGAGATAACAACTATATATAGGGTTTTTTTCCGATATTAATTGTTTATTTGAGTGCACAGTATACTGAGTACATGCAGTATTTTCTTTTGAAAACAACTTTTAACGCTTAATTTTGTCTGAATCACACATATGATATTATGAATTACTATCTTATTTAGTCACAAACTAACTTATTCAAGTATTTTTTGGCCAAAACTAAACTATCAGTCAATGACTATATTATTGAAAAACAAATTTATTGCGGAAGTAAAAAAATCAAAAGTAAAATCTCTCTCTCTCTCTCTCTCTCCCTTCTTTCTTTCTTTCTCCTTTTCTCTCCTCTCCTCTCATCTGTAGTCTCCTCTACATATTTACAAATTTTGAATGAATGGATGCACGACTGAATGATATAAACTAATAATATGTAAAACAAATCAGTGCTTAGAGTGTGTGTATATATATATTTCATATGTTTAGGAAGTTGTCATCATTGACTCGTGATGATTGTATTTGAAGTGTGGGAGAGATGAGATTGAGACATAGTTTTGAGAGAGAGAGAAGTGATGACACCATTGAATTGTCGCCGAACCACAACGCAATGCCATATCATTCACGTTTGTTTCGCAACTGTGTATGCATTGTATGCTTGTTTTGTGAAAAACGGCAAATCGACAAAAAAAACGTTTTAAAATATTCATACACTTCCTCGTACAGGCTTTTATCCTCAGTATTTCCTATCGTATCGAAAAATAATAACAAAAAAAGACCAAAATATTTATTTCATTTACGCGAAAAACATATACCCTATACTGTAGGTTAGGTTAATTTATGCGCCATTGCCGACAAACTAAATGTATTTTGGTTGTATCTCTATCTTTGTGTGTGTGTTTGTACTGTACATATACATATTGACAAACTTTTTTTAAACTAATAAGTTATATAATTTGTTTTTTTGTTGTTCAATTATTTTGTTGAACTTGTAGATAACCGTTAATACTACTAGTACTACTTATGACAGTATAAACATTTATTTATTTATGTGTATTTTGTTTTAATAAAATCAATTTAATTATTTGTAAAAAAATGTTTTTAACCAAAATGTGAAATTTATTTCTAATTAATTATTTTCTATATAATTAGTGCGCACCAAAAAATAATAAGTCAATAAGATTTATGAACAGAAGGCAGAAAACTTTTTTCGGCAAATTTAGCATTGATTGCGACCACTGAACAAAAAAAACAACACAAACAAAAATATTTGTTTATCATATATTGTTAATTAAAAAACTAAAAGAAAAAATCGGTGGAAAATATCTCGGTGTACTGTGTATATATGCGTCGTCTAGTATTGCTAAATGTGTGTGTACTGTCAAAACTCTTTTTTTAATGACTTTAAAATGCTAAGTTTAAATACTTTTTTGTGGTGCCTTTAAGAGGATATTTAGACTGTTAATAAAGTTTCCAATCAAATCTTTCTTTACTATCTTCAGAGCTAAATATTTATTTATTTTTTCTTCTCCTTCTATTAACGACACAATAAAAAAGAAGTAAACGATTCATAGTAATTTGAAATAGTTTGCAGCAAAAACGTACGATTTTATTGATTAGAAGACAAGTTGAGAAATATTGCCGATATTTTATAGATTAGCGCTGAAAGACAAAAAAAATAGTAAAACGAAGACAACACGAAAAATAATTGCTTAACATTTATGGAAAAAATAACGCAAATCAGAGTAAAATAGTTTAAGCACATCCCTAAACCGAACCAGGATTTGCCTGTGATTGAGATAGCAATATAAGAAACACAGAAATTAGTGGAAGAGCTGTAAAAAAAATTAAGCGCAACACTTTAAAGCAAAAAGTCAATGATATTTCGCAAAAATGCAGTGGCGAAACAGTTAGCTGTGTTTTTCGAAAAAGAATTTACTGAAAATTATCATTTTAGAGCATTGATTACTTAAAGGCATTTTCAAATCTAAATGAAGAAATAAACCGATTTTCTTAGAAAAAAAAAAACACACACACATATAACATAATCGTCGTCATTGCGGTAATTTTTCTTCTTATTAGACACAAGAGAGGAATATTAAAAAAATAAATTAACTGCACACATATATAATGTTATACAGTATTAAAAAAAATAAAGTTAAAAATATTAGAAGCGTTTCACACTTAGGGGACTCGCGTTTAAATCAATTAATTAGTTTATGAGTTCATCAGATAAATCGTAAGACACAGAGAGAAAAGGACAGCTGCTAAATACACAAATCTTTTTTTGCGAAGCGAAAAAAAAAATATAAAGATCTATGACATAAAGCTGAATTTACTTTTTTTATACATCATTAATTATAATATGTTATTATTATTATTATTTTACTCCGTTTCGCTAGAAAAACGAAGTTGTTATTCATTTTTTTTCTTCGGGAAACTTCTATTTTTTTTAATGATAAAAAATCGTTTCGAAGAGATAAGTCTTAATCAATGTATGTATGTGTTAATAAACATAACTTATAGAGCGTTCTTGGACTCCTTTTTATGGGCTTCAAAAACAAGCGATCCTTTTCAGTCAATTTTCGACTTCACGAGCCAAATGCAGAAATTTTCGCGAAAAACGTTGTCAGGTTTCGAGATGCGTCTCATATTGAAACGCGACGATTGACACATCTATGATATTATTAGTTATATTTTTCTTTCAGCGATAATTTTCAACTGAGGCATAAAAGCGAACGACGAAAGACTTGCGAGACCGACACACAAAATTTATATATACAGTTTTTCTGTTAAAAATATGAACACACAGTCACTATTTATAAATGTCTCCAGTTATGAAAAGTATCAAACTGTAAAGAAAATACTAAATGGGAATTAAAATATTCTGTGCTTCGGCCGCAGAACTCTCATCGCACAGTAAAAGTAAAAAAATTGAGATACGAGAGTTATGTCACATTTCAATATTTAACATTATATTCCTCACTCTCTATCAGTACGCGTCTTCTTCTTCTTCTTCTTTCTGTGCTCGCAGTGTGATAGGAGAGCGCACCAAGACTTATATGCATATTTAAGACGAACGAACGAAGTGAAAGACACACGCAATGCTTTAGCGCGACGACTGTCAAAATATATGAAGAAATATAAAATTACATTTTCGGCACAAATATTTCAATTTCACTCTCAAAAATGTCAAACTAATGCACAATTTTTTGCGCTTTCTTTCTCTCTCTCTCTACATATATGTATGTGTGTATTTGAATAAATAAAGTTAAATCCCATTTATATAGCATAATTCTTTATATGAAAAATTTTCTTTCTATTTTTATTTTCATATTCAGCACTCGAAGAGAAGTACAGTATGTTTTTTCCAGTCAAAAAAAGAGCAAGCAGTATGTTTTGCTTTATGAATGAGGAAAACTTTTTTTATAATGTTGTTACTCTCTCGCAGCGGAAAAGTTTTTTCTTTCAGATAAAAATTTTGTTTTTATAAAAAAAGTTCAAAAATTAACTTTTTATTCTTGAATTACATGCAGAAAAATTAGCTCCAGTTTAAAATCTGTTAGTCATGTATTTAGTGTGTATTTATATACATCTTTAATGATCTAAGCGTTTATTAAATCTATATATATATTATATATAATTTGTGTGCGTTAATCACATTAATCTTAATAAGAAAGATAAGAAATGATATATTTATTGGAATTAAGTATCAAGAGTTCTCTCGGTGCACACACAGCGCTTTATAAATGCCATCTTCCTAAGTGTTAAATTACTGCTTGATTTGTGTAATTTCTTGGGAACCGAAATAATAATAAAAAAAACTGTTTTAAATACAAGACGCGTATTAAAGTACGTGTTGTTGCGCTTCACTGCCACTCACACTTAACACACTTTAAAGCGCTCTTTACGTTATGATTATTGTTTGCGCGCATACACACACACACACACATACATTATATATATACAAGCGATATGCTAATTGGCGTTTTAATTACACTTTAATTTAGCGCAGTCATTATAATACCATTTGAAATGTGACCGCGAAAAGAGATCGGAATTTTAAACAAACAGGTACGTTAGTGAGTGTTATTTCTGCTCAAATGTGTTTTTTGTGAATAATTTTAGATAAGTTACTTTGAGTGGTGTGTGTGTATTAAATAACTATTTTACTGACGACTTTTGAAAAAAGCGATTTAAGCACACATTTATATAATATGTGTGCGTAAAACACTGTGTATTATACAGTATAATAGCGAATCTTATGATTTTTTGTTGTAAAAAACATATTTGTTATTTTCTGATTAGTTTACAACAATATTTGATATCGCTTTTTCTTGTGACTTTGATTTCCGTTTTGCGCGATTAAATCCACATTTTCAACGCAATAATAACATATTTGCCACAGTTTTTTTGTGTATCACTTTCATTATGCGATAATTATACTAATCATTATTAAGATCGCTTTTAAATAAGGAAAACAACAACAATTTTTTTTCGGTAAAAGAAAAAACATTTAATAATAATTAACTAATAAAATGAAAATTGACAATAATAAAAGTTCAAAGTTACACACTGAGAGAGCGAGAGAGAGAGCGAGAGATACACATTAAAAAAATGCTTATTTATCACGAAACGAACGCATAAAATGATCTGAAAAATAGTTGTGTTAAGTACAGAGAAAAAAAGAGACAGAGAAGATAAAAATAAAACAAGTTTTATTTATTTTGAGGTTTTTTTTAATTAAGCAAACAATTAAAGTTTTAAAGAAAATCTTGTTATGTTGTTGTTAGTGACAAAAAAACGAGATTTAATGGCTGCAAACGGTGTGTGCGACAGAAAAGTTTTTTCTCTGTGCGCTCGAACTGCGCGCCCGTTATCTGATAGTTTGTCCATTAAAAACAATAATTAATGTTTGTGGTACTCTCGAAATTGTAGATAAAACACCTTAGTTTAATATTCACACTTAAAACCGAGAGACACATACTTCGGGAAAAAAAAGAAGAAGAGGCAGCAGCAGAAGAAGAAGTGAAACTTGAAAACATTTCTAATGCCCAATGCATAACACGTTTTAGGCATAAATTATTGGTAAAATACGCACCAGAATACTATGTCTTACAGGTTTTGTTTGCGTTGCAATTTTTTTCCTCTCTCTCTCTCGCACACACACACACACAAGTTTCACAAATATGCGTTACAATAAAAATGCATTTTTCAAACACTAAAACAATTTAGGGGCTCATATATATTTTTGTCTGGGTTTCGGTCTCGAGAGTGAGAGAGCGGTTTTTTTTATTTACTTAATTAATTGCGTTTTGATTTTGGCGAATAATTTATTTAAAAGTTTTGACTTCTACTCAGCCAATTATTTATGATATCAAAATGTAAATTTTTCTTCAGTGTTTTTTCTCTGTTATTTGATATTTTCTTAAGTTTTCTTCTTTTTTCGCTCTCTTTTCTTTTTTTTCTTTTTTCTCTCGTAAGAGACAATATTTTATTTTGTTGATGGCAAGCGAAGCACTCTCTGATTTAACCATAGCTTGATTTATGACTATGGCTTACAATAAAATGGTATTTTTTTTCGTTAGGAATAATAAAATTATTTTTCTGCGAAATGGTTTTAATATTTATATTTTTTGCTGCTTCTTCTGCTGCTGCTGCTGTTGTTGTTGTTGGCGTGCACTTGTATTAGTGAACAAAAAAATAATAATAATTCAGCGCATGACTAATAAATATTTGACATCATTTTATTTTATTCAATTTTTTTTGTTTAATAAAACCCATACACAGAAAAGAATTTCGGGACAAATAGATTTATTAAATCCCTGTGCGTTGCGTTGTGTTAATAAAAATCAAGTGAAAAAATAAAATTATATGTGGATCACACATCTCTTTCGATGATTTAAAAGGGGTTTATTCAATTTTATTAACGCTAGCAAACAAAAAAAAACTACTTAATCGCAACTTCATTTGCATAAAAATTTGTAAACACTTTTGGGGAAAAATAATAAACAGTTTTTTAATCTAAAAATAATAAAACAATAAAAAAACCAACACTTGAATTGAGTTCTTAATTAAAATTTATGATAGTTTTATATATGCTCGCACTCAAACACACACTCACTCACTCACACACACACACAACATATACGAAAAGAGTATAAAAATTTTAATTATCTCAATACACACACATTGAGATTTGTGTCTATGATTATAATATTGGAAAAGATAATTGCCCATAAACCTAAATATTCATATTTCCATATTTTTTTCTCTCTCGATTTACCAGATCACAAAAAGATCGAAAAAATTGTCATTAATTAAATCAAAATCACTTTTCTGGCGGAAAAAATTATTATTATTTTTTTTCTGTTTAGCGCATTAATTGAAAATAGTTGTTAAAATTTTAGTGAAACGATAATCACATATATTTTTTCTAATAAGTTAAGTTCAAGCGCCTTAAAGTCGAGCGAATGCGAAACAGAAACAAAACAAAATCTTTTAATATCTAATAATCGCTATTTTATTTGTCCTATTAATCAATTTAGTGTCATTAAGGTCATAATGGATGCATTAAACCGACAGCCAATGTTTCATTATTTTGGTTAATTGGTTTAGAAAAATATTTCAATATCAGGAAAAACTTTTCATTATTTCGATGTCAAACTATAGTCAAACAGCGAACTCAATTATAATTATCATTATTTAGAAAAACAGCTTTTCAATCACACAAAACACTATTTATTTTTTAATAATAACCCTTCCAGTAGTTTATCAATCGGTTTTAAAATGTGTAAATTTACATGATATTTAAATAAATGTTAATTTAAATAAAATAAGAAAATACTAGATTCGTTATTCAAAAAAAACTAGAAAAGCGCAGTGTGTGCGACTGTGTGCGAGTGTATGTGTGCGATGATAACAAACTCTTATTAGTATTCAAAAAACTAAAAACTAAAATTTAATTCGCAGTGTGCGTACACAACGAACGCATTAAGAAAATAGCATTAATGTATGTGATTGTCGCTCTACTATTGCTATATACCCCATACCCATACGATTACTATATACGATAGTTAGACAATCGACCTCCCAATTCGAGTTTTGAAGCATTAACCGAACGCGCAATTATTGCTCGGCACTCATCTCGTCTCGTCAAGCAGTAACACAGCACACAAATGCTCTGTATTCCTATTCCTATTAATAATTTTATAGCTAATATCCTGCGCATTCTGCGCTATCGTATGCTATTATCTTTCATCTGTAATGCCCTTAACATACTGTACACTAACTTAATGTAACAAACCTAGTGATTTTCGCTCACATGCACACACTTTTGCGATGATATCAACACTAATACAGTGAGTGGTGTAAAACACAATCCTCTTTGTTCTTCGCCGTCTCTCTCATCTCTGGTGCAATGGCTCACTACTACTAATTCTTATCTATAGTTTGCTCTCTCTTTTTACTATAACAAGAATACCTCAGTTTGTTGTCATATAAACTTTCACCTCATTTATTGCACAAAAATGCATCGCATATATGCATATACATAAGTATATACACTAAAATTCAAAGCGCAGTCTAAAAAATTTTTCGTTGCATTTGAATATTTTTATGCATCTTTCTTATTATGCTCTAAAAACAGATTAAGTTACTGTAATATTTTGTCGAATAACAACAGTGCAGCCGAAAATTTCGTCTCATTTCCTGTTTTTTTAATACATATAAAGCTTTTATGTAACGTTTGTCTCATTTTTCCATATTTGTTTCTAAGATCATTACTGTGTTTTAAAGTGTGCTTCACTTCTAGACTAATACTGTCCCAAACAAATCCGCATTTATTCCACAAAGACTTCCGCAAAATTTTCTGGCCATAAGAAGATAAATGTGATGTTGAGGAGAGCGAACGAGAGAGAGAGAGAGAGAGAGAGAGAGAGAGAGAGAGAGAATTCTGTGATGGTTTTCTCGTGCACTACTTTTACTATTATCATCATTTCCTGTGCTCTTATATTATTTTTGTGATTTGATGCTCTCTATAGTTTTTTTCTTTTAGTGTTTAATGCTCTGTGTCGAAGTTAAGTCCCTGTTGTTGATTCTCCTCTTCTCTTCATTCATCGAGATATTCATATGAATATATTTTTTTTCATAAAATATACCACATATCCACATATAAATACATATATTCATCTGCATATCCTCTTTCGCACTCGCATTTGCAAATTTAATGAATGAAGCATATAAGATATTAAGATTTTATTTTGCTTTTGCGCTATAAATATACTCTGTATAAACATGTCATGATTTGAATTCCGAATCAAAAATTTATAATCTTTGAAACTAATTATAGTTTTTTAACACTTTGCTCCGTAAAATGTTATCAATTTTAACGTTAAATTACACTTATAATAAAGATTTGAGATTATTTGATAATGATTTACTTCCATTAGGGATTCAATTTAGTTTTGGTTTAGTTTTACAAGTTTGTCAAACATGTGATCATAAACTCGAAATATGTTACTCAACTCTACGCCAACTAAACGCTAAAATAATACGATTATCGAATAATATTAGTAGTTAAAAGTTAATTAGCATGTACTGTACAGTTTTTCATTGATTTGTTTGGAATTTTGCGGAACCTGACAAAAATGCGCATAAATTTTATAAATTGATACAAAAATAATATGAATTGTTAAAACCAATAATTAGATAACAAAAGAAGTTAATAACCAAAACATATTTGTTTTATTAATCACATTTTAATGCTGATATGTTATCGTTCATTCAATAGAATTTTTAGCTCCTTTAATACTATCATTTAGTATTAATGAATTAAAATATTATATGAAGCGAAGATGGGGAAAATAATAATAATAAAATTAATCAATCTATTAATATGAATGATCCTATATAATTAAAACAATAGATTTTCTACATATATAGTATACAGTATATCGTTATACCACATCTATTTATAGATTTGTGGAATAAAATGAACGGTATTATTACGTTTGGCAATGTTTTATGAACTATAGTCTTACATTCCGATTTGAAAAACGTAAAATTTTACGATAATTTCCTTGTAAGCGGAAAAAACACGTATTACACAAACTTTTGAAATATTCTGGAGAATAAAATATGAGTTTGTCCCTGAAGTACGCAATTAGGGTGCAATTTAAGCGCGAAACCATTCCAAACAAAAAAGGATTATATGGGCAAAAAAATTTCAGTTAAAAATTATAGACCTTACAAATCACACCACCTGTGGATCCATCGGTGCAATAATTTGTTAGTAGTGGCATAAGTTTAGTTTGTGGTTATAAGTTAACATATCAGTGAATAAAGTTAATGTATAGCCTCCGCAGTGCGCGTTCAAGTGGTGTGCCATAAGTCTCATTAATTACTGTCAATCATACCAATGCTGCGAACAGTGTATCAAACATACCATTCATTGTTTGAATTATGAATGTAGTGACAATTAGATGCGATTTTTTTCGCTTATTTATTACCGAAGTACTTATGATCTTTTCTTTTCTCAGTACATGATACACCATTTGTAATGATAGCGTGCATCACTTCAGCTGTGGTGCTATCACTAGAGAGGAATATTGCGTTGAATATAAAAGGGGATAACCATAATAACATTAAAAAAACGAAAGAAAGAAACGCGCTATTTCTTTCAAATAGTAGAATAGGATATTTGTTGCGCGTATGTATGTATGTATGTGTGTGTGTGTGTGTGTGTTGGTCTGGCAAAAGAAAGGCCTGTCATACAATGAAATATTTGCACTCATCCCACCTAATGGTAATGTTGTTCCGCAATAATTGCTAAATCTCTTTGGGGGGTAACCAATCGCTTGAATTAACCTTCAAAAGTGGCAAAATTGGACAAATGTTTTATTCTTTTTTCCATTGCTTATTATTATTATTATTACTAGTATTACGGCACACAACTCACTAAAGCGACCACAAAACTGACTGAGAATTATCTCAAGAGTGTTTTTTTTCTCTTCTCTTTTTTTATTATATTTTTTAAAGAGAAGTACTTGAAAGCGCAGCAGTGGTTGTGGTGTGGATATCAGTATGGTTTGGCATTCTTTTTCTTCACAATCTCCTCTTCTCAAGTCCGCTCTTATTCCTAAACTATAGAAAAATATTTTAAACCCAATTTATTACATGTCGCAAAATATATTTTTCTCTCTCCAACAAAATTCAGTGTTGTTCGGGTCATCGCATTGTGGTTAAGTCTCTCTCACTCACTCTCTGTGTACAACTTTTTTGCTTCTTCTCGTTACAAATTATATTGCGTTCGGTTGCGATATAATGCGCACACAATTGAGTGCATCAATGATATATGTGATCACAACTGTATGAAAAAAGTATTTATTTTTACTTCGCGCTGTCAGACCTTATATTCCCGGTAACAGTGTAACGATTATAGCGAAAACTGTGTGTAATTTTTATTTTAGTATAAGAGAAAAGTTATTTCTCTTTGCGCCAATAAATGATCGCAGCAATGCTCTAGAATTTAACATTTTTGTTAAGTTCTCTTGAAAATAAACTGCAGTTATTGCTGTATTTTGTAGTTTTATAATGTATTAAAAGTTAAGTTTTAAAATAAACCGATTTTGTTGAGAAATGGCTAAATTATTTACAAAATACTGGGTTGTGTTTTTTTTAAATTAATGATTTCGTATATAATCTTTCAAACAATTATTTTGCTTTTTTAAAAGAAAACAGTTTTTATTTTCCATGTTTTATGTTGAAAATTTATTATTATTAAGTTTTTATTTTTAATCATTTGTCTTACTTTCGGTTCACAGCTTAATTCATAGCTCTTATTATATACAAACAATTAAAAGTTTATATATATTTTATTAATTAGTTTAAAAAAATCTTTTATTAAATAAAAAGAGAGCGAGAGATTTAGCTAATAAAGCGGCAGAAATAGATTAGAATCAAACCTAGAAGTGATATTAATTTTGAAATTAAGGCTGAATTAACGCCCAACACTCGCTGCAAATCACATTTCAAATGAAAAGTAAAATTTTAAACATAAACTTCAGTAACAAAGAGACAGGCAGACAATATGCCATTCAAACTATGCTAAGCCTTACATATTTCTATTTAAACAGCAAATTACTTATTAACTGATTTTTATTTTATTTTTGTTATCCTGTAATACTTTTTTATTTGTTATTTTTTGTTATTTCTCCTTAACAGTGTATTTAATAAAGCACTTAAAAAAACTAAACGGCAATATAGTATAATACTTCTAATAAAATATGGCCACATTATTCTTAGCATAACTAAATCGGTGACAGTAAACAATATTTCAGAGCTTTTTTAATTGACACAGAAAATTAAATAAATAAATAAATAATTATAAGTTTAACGCAAAATTGTATTTATGTGGTCACCAGGAAAAATAGTTTAATTGGCTGCGCATAATATCAAATGAAATAAATTTTTCTTTTAAAAAAATATAAATATCATTATTTTCACAATAAAATAAATGATTAAAAAAAGGCACTGAACTTTTTATTGCATTCTTTGAGACTCATTTAGAAGGTTTCGTTTCTTCTCTTTATTTTGGATAATTCCAAGAAATTTTAATAAAGCATTAATTCGTGAAACTGTTTGAATACAGTACACAAACATCAGTTTGACAAACACACACACATTCAATGTGGTGGCACTTCTTGTTTTGAACCAAATGATGCTTCTGTTTAAATGAAGCTCAAATTTTTACTATAATGTTAAATTATCACAAAAAATTGTATTAAGAAAAAAGCTCTCAACTATAATAATATCTGGTATTATAAATAAGCTTATTATTTCCAGGATTTCTTTATTGATATGTTGCGCGAGAAAAGCATTTCCATTATTTAAGGAGTTTTGATATTTTCTAAACTATGTATAATAATGTCAGTAAAATATTGAATTGCAAATTTTAAAAATAATACATTTTTATCCTACTATACATCTATAATGTGTAGCATAAAGAGACACTCCTAACTGGGGGTTATTTTTATATATAAAAAATGTTTTCTCTTTTGGTTACAAAAGATTTTTATAGCAACACTAAAAAAACCATAAGAAAGGTTGCGGTATAAGAGAAAAGGGGAAACATATTAAATATATGTAAATTACATGTATGCACCATATAATGAACCCTCTCTTCTTTAATATTCAAATGTCAGAATATAGTCATTTGCTTTCAAACTGAGACTTCTTTTTCTTTTTTATTTCTCTCTCTCTCTCTCTCTCTCTCTCTCTGTTTCTCATTTTTTATATTTATCATTATTACAGTTCAATCCAAGACAATAATAATCATCAGTGTGTCTCACTGTTTCGCTATCCCTTTAGGGTCATGTGAACGAAATCGTTTTTTTCTTCTCTTTTACTTTTCTTCTTCTATAGACACTGACATTTTATTATCAGTCTAATTAACATTTTTCTTTGTGTGCGTAGTATCGAAAACGCAGACTCGATTCCAATCATATCAAGAAAATGTTTCACGTACTGATGGCGTGGCTCTTGTCTTAGTTATTAGACAATAAAAAACAGCGTAGAAATCGATACACAGACTTGATTATCATATCTAAATCGTCAAAATAATGTTTTTTTTGTTGCTGTTTAAATTCTCCAATATTTTTCCCTGCGATTTTAAGTGTCTTATTCTTTTCTTTGTTGCGGAAATTTTAGAACACAGTCGAAACAAAATGCATGGGCGATATAATAATATTGCATTACTTTGTTGTGAGAAAATAATACGATGCCCCGACGACCCGATCCAAACTCATTAAGCAACTCATCGCCCATTATATCGTTAGCGGTGAGCGATTTATTGCTGATAAACTTAACTTCAAGTTTAGTTTTGCTTCTAGTTATAGGGGCGAAAAGTGACCTAACCATTGCCATTAAAGCACTACTAGAGAGTTTGTTACAGCTCTCTACAAATCTCAGGCCTATTGTGCAAACACACACACACAACACACACATACGCACAAAAATGAAAAATTATGTGTTTAATGTATTAATTAGAAAACCACCATTTAATGTAAATCGCTTTTCATCTCGAATCAAATTTTCATAGACTTATATTTTTTCTCTTCGCTTTTATGATCATAAAAATTTCAGCTGTTGGCAGCTAATAAAATTTTTTTAACTAACTAACAACTTAAGCTTATATATGTATTGCATGTATGCGAGTGTGTGTGTTGTTTAACATGCAATTAATATACTATGTATATGTATTTATTTAACCGCTCTAATAGTTACTAACCAATCAACACAATAATATCAATTCAACACATCTCAGAATGCATTTCGAAAAGACAAGGGGAAGCGAATCGCGCTGAAAGGTTTTCCCTCCAAACAATCATCAAAATAAATTCGCAAATTTATTTAATGATTAAAAAAACAAGTGAAACAGAAAAAAAATAAAGTTTTTGCGTAAAAAAAGTCAAAGTCTCTGCGCTATTAGTTTGTTTCGGCGCAAATGTCACATTGAGAGCGACGCTACCGATTGTGTGATTGGCTGAGACAATGGCAATAAGGAAAGTTTACGTGAATGCTATGATAATAGCAATAATAATAATACATTAAAAATCTAACCGAAAAAAAACTTGATCGCCTAAAGCGCATCAAATACTTGTTTTTAGACGTTTATAGAGATTGCGATTTTTTTTCTCTAAATAAGGTTACATTTCAGTGCCAACTATTAAAATAATACAATATGTGTGCGCTCTTTCAGTATTAAAAAAGAGACTATTCTCTCTCTCTCTCTCTCTTTAGTTGTTTCATGTGGGATGACTTCTTCTTAATTATCATGATAGCAATTATTATTCGAGTTTATCATTGAACGCCTGCGGCGATGTTTGGCTATCGATGGAAGAAGAATAATAATTGACGTAAAACCTAATCGACGGAATAAAATCTAATTATTAAAAGCCATTATTATCTCGTAGTTATAGTAAATGACTTCAACGCAGCAAAAAAGTTTTTTGCTGCGATATCTTTTCCAGTATTTGTATGCATTCGAGAGAAGAGAAGAATTATTAAACTTTGTACGCGATTTGTTATAAACTTGAGTTTCTCTTTGCGTTTTTGCTGTTTTATTAATTTTTGTTATTTTTTATTTTATTATAAGTTGAATCACTTTTTTTCTTTTTTCTTTCTTTCTTTCTTTTCTCTCTCTCTTCTCTTCTCTCTCTGTCTCTCTCTGATTCACTCATTAAAAAAAGTTTGATGAGCTTCTTCTAACACGTTAGAGATGCCACTTTCTTATCTGTTAAATTGATTATATTTTTGTTTATTGAATTTTTTTCTTTTTGAGCTTTTTTTTATAATTTTGTTATTTCGTATTTTCCAAAACTAATTTAAAATAATAATCGCAAACACAAACCTATTATTGCGGAACTGTTCTCAATTCAATAATAATCGCACGCATTATTATCGCTGCCTAACAAGTACTTGATTTTATAATAAAAATAATAATAAGCAGTTATTTTACAAAAAATCAATATTTAATTTGAAAAAGCATGAAAAATGTTTGTAACGCAATCATAACTTATCAGTTTAATTATTCAGTAGTAAATAATAATCAATTTTCGGTATTATATTATTATGATATACGTATTTGTATTTTTATTAAATGCTTTTCGGTTTACAGAAAATAAGGAAAAAAGTTATTAATCAAAAGAAAAAATTTTTCATAAAATTTTTTTGTTTCGAAAAAGAATTAAAGGCATTGCCCTAAACTTAGAGTTCAATTTGATTACACTTCGCAATATGAAACGGTAGATAAAATGCAATATTTAGCATGTATTTTCGAAATATATATCAGCGAACGCGCCAGTAATTCTTTCAAATTGATATTCGTGTTAAAAAATATTATTTTGTTGTTTCTCTCGTAGCGATACATATACATATAGTATGCAAAAAACCACACTCCGGTCCGCACTCGCATCGCATTCGAATCGCCCACGTCTTGTCAGAAAACGTGAACACAAGAATGAGATGATAAAAAAAGGAGAGGAGAGCTTCAGATATCATAACTAAAAGAAGGCCTAAAATAGAAATTGATGACAAGGCCAAAACTGATGATGATATTCAAGCACAGGACAACAAAAATTTTATGATATGTACGTACACACAACACGCACACATTCAACCAAAAAATTTTTTTACTGCCCCAGAGAATTAAAAATAAGAATGTGTCGTAGTAGTAGTTTTCTATGTTGAATGTGTTGTAAGCGAACAAAAATATACAGATTTTTCGTTGTTTTTTTACTATATGCCGTGTTTGTAAGCATTATGCGCGAAATGATGGTTTATTTTTAAATCTACTAAAACTTTAATTATGCTTATCATGAATTCGTTATATATTTTGTTTTACTCTTTTTTCTTAATTTAAATAGTTTTTAATTTTTCTTTTTCTTCCACTACTGATTCTTGTTCTTCTTTAAGAGTTATTTTTTGTTATAAAAAAGGTAGCTGTCATTAGACTGTCACCAGCAGAACAATGTCAGCCACTGTATCCACATTTTTTGGTACACCATTTGTCGCTTTCGTATAAATAATTGCTATCATAATTTATAGAATATCTATATTTAAGTTATATCTCAGCTTTTATTCTCTCTCTCTCTCTCTCTCTCTCTCTCTCTCTCTCTCTCTCCACTTTAATAAATAGAATAGAAAAAGTAGCGGAAGCTCAAGAAGTAGAAGAAGGAATGCGAGTTCGCAGCGCAGCATTCATATTCTGCTGCATTTTATGATTATTTTTTGCAATGAAAAATAATCATAAAGCAAGTTAAAATAAAAAAGAATGTTATTTCGAGAGTAATGCTTGAAATAATTATCTCTTCAATCCTCTTTTTTCCATTCTGTTGATAGTGTATAATATGGTGTTCAAAAAATCGAAATCTTATTTGGCATAAGGCTATGATGCAATTATACCTTTTATATTGATAGCGCGCATAAGTAAACATTAAAAAAATTGGTTTTACCTTTTTTCGACGAAGAAGATTATTTTTTCTGAAAATTCTTTTTCTTCTATAGAAAAAGAAATTTTTATCTCGCTTAATCTTTATCGCATATAAATTATCAATATATATACAGTATAAATAATATATATATATCTTAACTTATATATATAGAATTTTGTGTTTTGCTTTTATTAAATAAATTTGTTGATATGCCATACATTAAAGAAAAGCATTAGTTTACATTAAAATCTATTACTGTAGAAATAATGTAAAAATATTTTTGATAAAAAAGTATTCTCTCGCTTACTGTCTCTCTGTGTCTCTCCTGCTATTTTGCTCCCCTTTTTCTATAAATAGTAAATCATTTTTATGGAGCAATTTTCGCGTTTCTAATCTCAAAGGCAGAATAACTATTAGCCATCCCTATCAATACTGATTGCAGTGATTGTCTTAATTTATTTTCCATTAGACACAAAAAATATTTTATGATGAACATAATGAAAATCGAGAGACACTTTTCCCGGCAAAGAAGAGAGAGAGAGAGAGAGAGAGAGAAAGCGAAAGTCAAGCCATTTTGATAGCTATCAAAAAGAAGAAGAAAAAATTCGACGTTGCATTTAAAAGTTGAATTAACTCTCTTTTTTATTTTAATTGTGTAGCAAATAAAATAAAATAAGTGAACGACGACTGAGATAGAGGAGAGTGGAGAGAGAAAGAGAGAGACTGCACAATATGTATGCATGCGGCCATTAAATATATTGACGTTAAGAGCTTGAAAATTCTTTGGTGAGACTTTTTTGTCGATTTCAGGGACAGATAAAAGCATTTTTTGTGCAGACCTCTCCAGAACAATGCCCTTAAATATCTTAGCGATCTTTAATTCGTTAATTTTTTTGTTTTGTCTTGTTTGTGTATTCAGTTTCCCTTTTTTTATTTACCATTTAGATTTTCTTTATATTTTGTTGCGCTCTCCTCCAGTATTTTTTTGCATTTCATTAATAATTTTAAGAAAACTTTATACCGATTTTTTTCTCCTCTCTCTCTCTCTCTCTCTCCATTTTTTGATATAACCTTATTTCCTTCAGTGATAAAAATATTTATTTTTCCCAAAAAAGCGCACAGGATTTGTAATTTTTTTGGTTTTGGTTTTTTAGTTTTCTGCTGCGGTTTAACTCATTGGGTGGCACTTCAACTCTAACGTGACATTTAAAGCGAGAACTACTCAATAACTTTTTTTGTGTGGTTTTACACAAACTTTTTTCACTAATGGTTCAATAAACCTTATGTATACACACACACACAAAGATAATGCTATTTTATTTCTCTGTGTCTTTTTTTGTTGCACAAAGAAGACTATTTTTTTGTTTAGTTTTTTCTACTTTTAACCAAATTAGAGGATTATTATAAAATCTTTTCGAAATAATAATAATAATAAGCAATTCTTTAACGTATCGATTCTCGTTATTTTTCTGAAAAATAATATTTCATTGGTTTAAAAATAAAATATAAATCGACGTCTAAGATATAAATCTTTTGAAATTTTTCTGCGTGTGATATTATATACGGTATATAATATATATAAATATATACAGAAAGATTAAAAACAATGTGTATAAAATTTTTTATAAATAATCACCGGTGATATCGAGATAAGAGATCGCAGTCTTATTTCACAATACTTATAAATTACTTAACATTTCCAAATCCTATTGTTGTTGTTTTTGATTTTGCTCTCTGGCTCTCTCTCTCTCTCTCTCTCTCTCTCTCTCTCTCTCTCCTCTTCTCTTGTAAAATCTCTCATTTTTCTTGTTTCAGAAATTTGTTATTACAAAATGTTAATGTTTTTTCTTTTCTTCTTAAAAGCTTAATGTCGGCACACGACACGACAGGCGTACTGTACATCATGAGCATAAGATGATAACGAAAGACACACACCGAACAAAAAAGATTTAAGAAAACAATAAAGAAAAAACTATGCGCGGCTATGCTATACTGGCAGATATCACTTATAATACAGCGCATTGGTTAACATAACAATGTTATTGTCATGACACTAATATTGATACGGCTATGCGTTGTTTCTGTTGTTTTTTTAACTTTTCTTTATTTTTTTCTGATTATTTAAAGTTTTAAAAAAATGATGAGGCATACACCCAAACTACACCTCCCGCTGATTGAATAATTTACAGTCTTTAAAACAGCCATTTAATCAAAGGCGCATTTTCTCTTTCTCCGCACATTCTCGCACTTTCTATTTTACCAGTACTACAGTACAGTATACAGTATATATACAATATATTATTAAATGTATGTATTTTCTTCTTTTATCTTCAAAACGCATTCATTCTGTGCATCTGTTATCTGCGAAAGTCAAATGTTATCTCATTTTGGCGAAACAAAATAATAAGAAGAAAAAATTATAAACATTTTTTTTTATAAAATCGCGTTTACGTTACGATAACTGCGCGCATTGTAAATTACAATGCGTAATCGTAGATTGAGAGGGAGAAAATAAAAAAAAACGCATTTTGAATGGCGTAAAGTTGTGGGCGGAGATGATAACCATTATTGTTAAACTGTTGACACCACCTGACATCAGCTCAATTCGTGTATTATCTATTTTTTTCTCTGAATCAGTATCCGCTTTTGCGTTAATCGCGATACCTATTAACGAGAGGTGTATCGAACTCCGAGCACCGAAATACCTTATCCGCCTTCGTATTAAGAGGAAACTCCTCTCACTGTTAATGAAAAAAAAATAAATAAGATGCAAAAACTTTGAATATTACTTTACCAGGCAATAAATGAATATAATTATTTATTTTTTTTTGTTTTAGTTAAATCGGTAAAAGTTTTATATCTTCGTTTTTTTTCTTTGTTTCGCTGTCTTATCGATAATTAATCGATTAAAAGATTTTCTCTGAATCTTTTGTGTTCAAAAATTGATAGCACAGCGATATTCTTAACTAAAAATAAGCAATTCGTAAAAATTTCGTTTGTTTCCAATTCTCGGAGGATTATAACTAATTATCATTTTTTAAAATCAAAGAAAAATTACATCATTGAAGAAAAATTACTACCGTTTTGACAAATTAGTTTGCAGCGTAGTAACTCTCAAAACATTTTATGTGATTCGTTTTTTTGCACAGCGAAAAGAGAAAACAGAAAATAACAAAAAAGTTCAAAAAATGATATAAATGAGCTTAAATTTGTTTTGTGAATTTTCCGAAGTACTATATGAATGCTGTCTACGAGAATAAAATTGGGAGGAAAGTGTGGGCGAGAATCGACTTTTGCACCAACAAAAAATGCTGATTAACTTTGCTTAATAAATGGCACTTAAATGAATTTGATTTTGATATATCTGATAGTTTGTAATTCAACAAAATAAACCGAAACTGTTTGTCTCGCAGTGTTTTTGTGGAAATTTTCGTTTTGAGGATCGAGTTCTAGTATAGTATTAACGACTTATCGAAAATAAAGATACAGTACACATAAGAAGTTTTCTTTTATGGTTCGGTGCGTTCGCAGTGAATTGGAGAGTGAAACAGAAAATCGAGTTAAATCAACATATTTTGATTGACAGATATGTCTAAATCATATTCGCAAAATAAAACTAAATCAGCTTAAAATTATTTAGTGATTTTAGCTGTTTTGAAATTACGTCGGAATGTTTCGGTTTTCCTACTAATTCAATGAATATCACAAATAGTTTTTGCTTTATTTTTGTTGATCGAAATCCTACGGTTTTATATTTAAATCAATCGACAGAAAAATTATTTTTATTTTATTTATTTATGCAGCGAAATCGATATATATAAAAAAGTTAACTCTTTTTTCTGTTTTTAAGCCTTTATCTTCTGGTCAATAAAAGTTTTCTATAAGACTATTAAGGATTAAATTAAATTAAATTAAATCAAAAAATGCAATCTTTAAAATTTATTGCTAACTCGTTTAGATTAAATAGATTCCCGATTTTATATTTTAATTTTCTCGCAAAAAAAACGAAACTAATTAAAACACAAAAATTTTATGTTTTTAGCTATTAAATCTAATACGATAGGGTTTTCGCGAAAATATGTTACGAAAATTTTATTTATAAAATTTGTCATCATTTCGAATTTATTTCGAACGCAATCATTTTTTGTGCTGCAGTAGTAAAATGTTTTTTACTGTAGGTTGAAAAAAATATCGTAACAGAGTCAGGAATCTCTTTTGCTTATCAAAAAAATATTTAGCTAATTACTGTATTAGGTTCTTAACGCCAATTAATTCTTGGACTCGTATCCTATAATACAGTATAAACTCAACAATTTAAACTATATTACATTTTCCATATATTTATTTTACTTTCGAAATTTCTTATTTTTGGACCAAAGAATATTTTGAGTGCGAGAATAAATGTCAAACGAAAATGTATAGGATATAGTACTGGTTAACCAAATCACCAAAATAGCCTTACATACATCTATGTCTCAATTTACATACTCTAGGGTACACTGAGGTGTAATCCAATATTGATAACATTTCTTTTCACTTCACTCCTCACGTCATTCTTCATTATAGTGTGATTTACTTTCCATACTCTTTCCATAACATTTGGTGTAAGTAATGGCAATAATAAAGGCAATATAATAGTTAGACCGTATAAATTGTCAATACGGTCACAATCCCATTGTGTATCTCACACTTGCAATGCTAACGCATAATACAACGCATCAAATACCAATAACTTTTATCAGATAATAATCACTGGTGTCAATCAAAACTAAGAGAGTGATGGTGGGAGCAAACCCTAACTAATAAATGTACATAGAAAATAATAAGCGGAATATTACATTCTCATTAGCCATGCATTATTCCAAAATTAGTTCTCGTGTGCGCGGAGTTAACTATGTTTTTAGAAGAGCATTATATTTAAAGCGCATTAATAAATTAAAACGAAAAAACAATAAATACGGTCTTAAAAAATATAGCATACAAAGAGAGGTTATTTAAAAAAATATTTATTGCCTGAACATCTGTTCCTGACATTTCGGTTAATTTATGAACTTATTGTTTAAAAATAAAACATCACACACACACACACACAAAACTTGCACATCTTTATCTCTATACAACAAAAACTTTGTTATTTAAAAGTATTTTCCTTTTATTTTTTATTTGTTAAATGAGATTCTTTTTTGTTTATTTCTAATAGAAAACGCATGAAAATACGATTTATTGCTCAATTTTCGTAATTTTGATTATATTCTCTTTTTTTTCCAGTGTGTGTTTAATTAACTTTTCAAAAAATTGACTTTAAAGCTCATCATTTTCATGTCATGAATGTTTCAATGTATTTGTTGTTTCAATTCAGAAAAGCGAACTAAAAAACCAAATCGCAATAAATTATTCTTCGTTTATCGTCTTTTCTCTTTTATTATTTATTGGTCTCTCTCTCTCTCTCTATCTCTCTCCTCTCCTCTCCTCTCCTCTCCTCTCTCTCCTCTCTCTCTCACTCACTCTCACCTTCACTCCCTCCCTCTTCATTTATTTAGTGTATAATGTAAAAATATTGAAACAAAAGAATTACGAATATCCGAATAAGTTTG
>JAQIVF010000272.1:0-26504 GCA_034698365.1 Steganacarus magnus
TGAAAAGCGGTATCGGCGCTCGTGGCCTCTATATTTATCTACGCGCCGATCGGTGGAAAAGATTTTTCACAACAGACGAAGCATGGTTTTTTGTCTAATTGTGGAGGAAAACGGCGGGTTTAATACATAATTCGAAGTGAAAACAGATAAGTTTGTGATACTTTCACTTACGACTCTCATTCTAAAGGAGTGATGGTTTGGACGAGATTTTCTGCAAATTGTACCACATCTGCGCGATTTATAGATGCCAAGTCAAACATCAATTCTGACCACTACATTGATAAATTTTGAAACCTTTTGTAAAGTTCTATGTGCCAAAACTATACCCTGATAGTGATTCATGTTCCAACAGAACTCATCGCATTCGGCAAAAAAGACATTAAAATTTTTAAAAGAAAACTCGAAAAAGAAAATTCGATTTTTACTCCCTTTTGAATGGATACCGAACAGTCCTGACGCGGCTCCGGACAATTTTTTTGGGATACTAAAAAAACGAATTAATGAAAGAAAAGTTCTCTCTTTAAACGGCCTTAAAAAGCTGTTCAGACAGAGCTTAAGAAAATCTCCAAGAAATGCTTAATTGTGCTTTAAAAGTATGGCCAAAAAGATGTAAAATCTATTATTATAAAGGCTCCCATATCGAAAAACAATTAAATTTCATTAAAAAAAGTTATTACAAATCAAAATCACTACTCTTTATTTTGTATAGACCCTGTAATTGAGACCACTAATTAAAAACATTTTATAGTAAAACTTTTTAGATGGTTTTTTCTAATAAATGTTTAATATGTTTCAAATTTTCGGAGAACACTATATAATTCATCAGAAAAAATAACACTGATATGGTTGTCAGGGTCAGAATAGCATGTCAGTGTCTCGTTGTATATTTAAATATTTTAAAACTAAAAAGTTATATCAAAAACATGTGACAATAGGTGTCACCACACGCACAATATTTTACGCTATTTATACGCATATATTTTAAACTCTTTTTTTTATTAAAATTTAATCATTTTTAGTTGAAATATATTATTAAATTACAAGTGTTTGCTGCTATAGGTATATAACTTATTAGAGAATAAAACTTATTAACATATTTGCGAAAATATGGCAAATTCAATGCTCGCATCGATAAGAAATGCGTTCAAAGTTATGGTCGATTCCGGAAGATTTGATCGCGTTTTGGAAAAGGTTTGAAAACATATATTGATTCCTATTTTTTACGGTTTTTAAAAATAACATTTATTTTGATTTAAGGTTAATATACTGAGCGCAGAAACGGGTAAAGTTCGGGCAGAAATGACAATATGCGCGGAACACACCAATTACTTGGACGCACTTCACGGCGGAATGACGGCAACACTGGTCGACAAGATGTCAACGCTGGCACTGACCGCAACTCTACTGTCGCCACCGTTCGATCAGCACTCGTCCAGCATTGCCAGCGTTAGCGTTGAGCTGAGTGTGTGTTACATGAATGCGGTCAGTGTTGGACAGACTATTGTTATCGAAGCCAATACGCTTAAGTGCGGCAAATCTTTAGCGTTTCTTGATGTGCTTATATTCGAGAAGAATACTAATAAATTAGTGGCAACAGGAAAGCATACGAAATATATATTAAATAAGTCGTCGCTTTAGCTCACGTTAAAAGCTCGTGTATACTAATCTAATTTTAAAATAGTTTTCTGACAGTTACCGGTAATTGTTTTCAATGATGGAAATATTTTTGTAAAAATTGCAAATATTTCGATGTGCACACAGCAGACATGCATCACCAGTGGTTTGTGCAATCACCAGTGCAATCATCAAAATGGTTGTGCAAAAAATGTGTTTAATCTTTTTCATTAATAGGGAAAAATTAGGAGGAAGTATCTAATTTATAAAATTATTCTAATACTCAATAAAATAACATTTGATTATCGATTTAAAAATTAAAATTGGTTTAATTTATACATAGAATATGTTAGATAATTATTTGACAAAACTTTTAATGCTTAAACTTTTTATTACTTTTCCTTTTTTTATTAGGTTTAAATTTCTTCTTATCTCTACTCATTTGTTGTTGACTCGTTTCTTCATCAGTCGTTCTTTTCCCTAAACTATATAACAAAAGAATTATTTAAAACGACATCAGATTTTTTTACACTTAACTAGACATTCAAAACTACTTAATTTCAACGACAATACCTTTTAATAGAAACTAAAGTTTTCTGATTTCCTTTAAGCGCTTTATCCCAAACATCTTCTGAACCTTTAATAGCGTACTGCGAAAGATCTTTAGATAATTCTTTCAGTTCTTTCTTTTCAGCTTTTCTGACAATTTTAGCGGCTTCTTCCAACTCATCCCCTAATGATTGAGTCAATGGTCGCAAACTATTCGAATCAATACTTTTCGGGTCATATAATGATTCTTCGACAGCTTTTTCTTCTATTTTCTTCAAATAAGTGGTTATTTTTTTAATAACTCTACTGAATAATCCTAAAACCTGTGTGGTCGGCAGGTTTAACTCTTCGGATATATGCTCCACATCTTTATGCTGAAGACCTATGGCTAGTAATATAGCTCTCAGAATATAATTCACGTGTATTTCTGAATCGCATCTTTCGGAGAAGTAAAGCCTCGCGAGTGTCGGCAATAAATCAACAATTAAATGATAATCGACTAAATTCTGTGAGTAAAGCTCAAGTCGTTTCAAGTCATACAGAGTTAAATGCATTTCTAACTCTTGTTTATTAAGTGGTTTGAATTTACTTTTATCCACGTTTACCCTCTCATTGTACAGAATATTAAGTGCAAAACCAGCGTCAAATTTTTTGAAATCATACGATAACAGTGATATAAATCGTCGCCTAAAATCGAGCCAAAACTCTGTTAACCAATCATTACTTCGTTGCAATGATTGAACGTCACCGCTATCTGTTGTTCGCTCATTATCGGACAAATGCAATAACTTAACCATTATGCAAGAGTGCTCTCCAGTCAACTCATTGCGTGTTTGTCTAATATATAGCGGAACAAAACCACTTCTCTTCCAAAATTTTAATAAATCTTTAGTGAGACCGTAAGAAACGCCCAAATAATCCAATTGTTCCGCTTTTCTTTCGTTCAACGAAAGTAATAGAGGAGGCAATGATTTTTTCTTATCACTGTTGTCTCCATTTTGTTGATTTTCGTTTGAAGCGTCATTATTAATGAAATTCACATTTGAACTCTCGCTTAAATCCATATTAAACAAGCCTTTAAAATAATCTTCTAATAGTTTTAGTGCACGCGTTCCGTAACCCATTTTCTGATAATTTGGATTCGTTGCGATTCTGACAACTCTCGCGCCAGAAAGTGAGGCAAAATGTGAATCATTGAATTGTTGCGATATTGTCCACGGAATCAAATCTCCGGAAGCTCTTTGACCTCTGGATAAACTATTCATTATAGTGTCTCGCGATATTTCTCCCTCGAAGCACACTTGAATAAAGCATAAAACTTCCGGCAGTTTGCCCTTTGATCTGTGTTTTTCGCTGATTGGCGGTAATAAACAAAACAAGTGATGCGCGGGTGCGTCGGACATCATTTGCAAATCGTTTGGCGAGTTTTTGTAGTGCGACGCAACGTATAATGCCATTACTTGCTGAAGAAACTCTTCCGACGCTTTGTGGTAACTAAACAGTGTATCTCTGTTAATATAATACAATTGACAATCAGTCGGAACTGGACATCCAGATTGCGGAATAGTATCGACCAAACTAGCGTCAAGACATAACAATTTGTTTAGCCATTGTTCGACATCGTCGCCATTATTATAACGTATAGATTCATTTAACGTCAACTCGTGAAGTGATCGTCCTTTGAGAACAGATCCCGACGACTGTCCGTATGTTGAACTCTGCTGTCTTAACTGTGTCAACAGTTTTAATGACAGCGAACGACCAGTGCCTTCGTAACCATTAATAGTTGACGCCATAAACACAAGATAAGGACCGATTAATGACTGAACTATTGGTAAAGGAATAGCAGCCGCTTCGTCGATCACAACCAGTTCTGCTGATTGACCAAACATTTTATTTTTGAACGCATCTGACGGACTAATGTATTGAATGGTTTGTTTATGTTCGCGAATTATATTAATGCGAACAATAGCTTTATTAAGCTCGGGTTTTGTTGACTGCTCTAAAGTGTAGTCTAAATGTTCTTTGAAGTGAATGGCGTCGAAACCTTTAAGAACAAATTCAAAAAGCGTTTTGATGTTCTCCGGTGATGGAGAAGTAACGAAAATATTAGAATAGTTAAAAGCGATGGCCGATGCGATCGCCAAACCAAGCGCTGCAGACTTTCCTCGACCTCTCGCTGCAGTTAAAGAGACGGTAGAACTCAACGATTTATCAGATATGACATCTATGAATTTGAGCACAGCTTTTGCCTGATCTAATGTTTTACAGCAATTGATAATAGAGCTCACGGGTTGCGTGTCTGCTAACGATTCTCTCAATTTTGACAGTTCTTGGTCTTCATCGGACATTGCTGTTGAATCACGCTTTGGCACTGCAGTAATTTCAGCGACTTGTGATGATATCGGAAGTACCATAAGTTTATCGTCAACGACCACACATTTCTTACACGACGCCAATGACAGTATGAATCGTTCGTTAAATCGCGCCACAACGTGCTGATGAGCTTCGGTACGATATCTGGAGTGCACATCCATCGCCATTGTGTGCAACTGTTTCAGTGATGTCAACGAACTCAATAATATGGCTACAATACCTCCGCCTTCGATGGTTTCGATTGTTCGCGCCAGTAAATTAGGGGTTAATGCCTCAAAATCTTGTAACACAAGCATACCATAAGTATTGCCTAATATACGATCGGTTTCGTGATAATAGCAGTAACGAATATTTGTTTGCGCGATAAAAGACTCGAACATATCATTTTCGTCATCATTTAAATCGATACCCATTTTCTTCTTCTTCATCATTTGACGCATTCGTTTTTTACGATGTCTTTCAATAATTAGTTAAGAATTAATTTAGAACTTTAACTCAGTATAAATAAATGAATTTATAATACTTAATTATCAGTGAATGTAATAAAATTTATTATAAACGCATAAATAAAAAGTAAAGTCGCTTGTTCTCCGGTCTCACGTTCCTTATTTAATTGAAGGTTATTTGCTTAAAACTTAATGCTTTACTTACCGGTAAAAGGCAGGTTCAAAACTAAAACCCGAGATTTTATCAACAACTTAAATCAATGCTTGCGTTCGCAAAAGTCTAATTCAAGTCACAAATTTATTACCTCTACTCACTTTCCATGCGAATAAAAAACACTGTTTAAGGAAATTACATTAATTACATGAATAAATTATTTAAAAAATTGTAAAAAAACATAAAAATCGTATTGAATATATTAAATAAGAAATCAGATATAGTTAAGGTATGATTAATCAGATATTTGTCTTTCAATATATTTTCCTTTTGAATATGACTGCGTTTAGCCTTACCGTAAGCTTACACCAAAATCATTAAATGAGAAATTTGTATAAAATAACTTATGAGCGAAAAAAAATTAATTAAATTACGTGCTGAATCCGAGCTCTTTCTTATAGCACCACAAAACTGTTGGACGAGTTTTAACTTGGGATTTGGATAATAACTGATGCATAATCACAACCTATTAGATAAAAATATAATCTTAAATATTGTATGCAAAAAAGCAATACAAAGTAATGCACACCTGATCCCTAGCTTTTTCTCCGACGATAACAAACATAGTTCTGTGTCTTAAAGTGATGCCATTTTCTATCAATACCCGCAAACGATTGTCCAATTTTTTCAGAACCATTTTAGTAAATGTGTAAAATTGACGCCAAAAATATTTACGACAACTTTGAGTCAAACAAGATTAAGGCTTTTAAAAAACCGATTTATCAAACCACATGTGCGCAAACAGAGCACGTGATCAACAAAAAAATAACGTCATTTGTGTATAGAACTAAATAATAACAATTTTCTTCATTTATCTGTTGTGTTTTTATATCAAATTGAATTGAACCGAAAATGTCAGGTCCGGCAAAAAAGGTGGCCACAGCAGTGATTCCCAGATTAATATCACAGGTTAAGGATGAATTGGTGCCGAATCTGATAACTTATGGCAAACCAAAGCTACAGAAATTTGTTTATTACGCTCGCGTTGAACTGTTGCCACCGAAACCGAACGAAATTCCTCAAGTGATCGATGGTTTTCGTGGCTTAATTCGTGGCGTGCGAACGCAGAAGTGGAAAGACTTGACTGTCAAACAGGCGTGGATTAACACTTTGGTGGCCACTGAAGTGATTTGTTGGTTCTTCGTCGGCGAATGTATTGGCAAATGGAAGATAGTGGGCTACGATGTCTAATTGTTTACATTGACATTAGTATTCGTATTTAGATTGCAGATTATTGTTTAGTTTAATTAAATTGTAAAGGATTAACATGTAGAATATTAATAAACGGATCATAAATATTAATTGTTCACAGCATTTATGTTTTTAGAATAAATTAATTTTTTAGTTCTGCCTGTTGTTCACTCCAATTGTTGTCCCAAAATAGTTCTTAAACCTAATATTACTAAGGAATTATGTTAACAAAATAAATATTATTTTCGCTTAAGTGTTTCACCAGTTTAAGTGACATTTAACTTTCCGAAAACTTCGAGAAAATTTCCGATAAATTGGCAATGCTTTGAATTGAGAATTAAGTTCAATTGTAAGATCGCTCCCATTTAAGTGTTAAATAGTCTTAAATTATTAGTCTTAAGTTTTTTAATAAAATTATGTAGTGATGAGTAATGACTCGTTCAAAGTCATCATTTAAGTTTATGTTAGTCTGACTTGAAGTGTGCGTAATTTGCATGTAAATAAATTATTAGACACTATTACCATAAGCTTATGCCTATACTGTACAGTAAAAGCTTAAGGTATTAAGTTTTAATGAAGAAAGTTTTTTTATCATTATTAACTTATACCCGTTTTAAATACAATAAGAAAGATTAAAAGAAAAGCTGATAATTTTAAAGTTTAAATTCAAACATTAATCAAATAAAGAAACAAGAAAAACATTAAAGTATTAATTGTTTAATATATTTATATTTAAATGTTGATTAATCGCCACATTGTCTGATAACTTAATCAATTCAATTCAATATTAATACTAATACCATATTTGATGCTATGATACCATTATGACACCTTATGAATACCTTTTTCATTCCAATCATAAACGTTTTCGTCACCCATAGATTCTGATAAGTGTTTAAACATCTTTCTTAACTTAGGATAGTCTGGATCCTCTTTGAAGTCAAGACCTTTAACAATATGCATGTATTGTCTATACTCTGATGGCAAATTTTGGCACAGCATTTCGACGCTCACTTTTCGCTTAATTTCACCGATTTCTTTATTTCGTTGCGAGTTATTCTTGCACTTTAATCCCTGCCACGGAAGCTCGCCTTTCATTAAATAGACCAGTATATATCCAACCGCTTCGAGATCATCCCTGCGCGACAGTTCTCTATTGAAATGGGCATTCGTTGACGCATATCTCGCTGTTCCGAGAAAGCCTTTGTCCTGTCGATATTCGATATGCAGTTTCGTGTGCGGATCTTTAAACTCTTTAGCCATTCCAAAATCTACTACATGTAAATAATTCGCTTTCGGTGTTCCGTTAAGTCCTAGTAAAAAATTTTCTGGCTTTACGTCGCGATATATAACACCTTTTCCGTGCATTAAGTCGAATATTTCCATGAATTGAACCGCTAATTGTGTTGTGGTTTTGACGCTGAACTCTCGGCCGCAATTTTCGTATAGTCTCTCAACACTCGGTCCCAACAAATCCATTACCATTCCGTGATAATGCGCAGAACATGGACCGAAATACAGTATTTTGGGTATTCTTGGCACACCTTTTAATATACCGTAAAACCTATACTCTAGCGGTAATTGTGGATGCCTTTCCTCCTTCGACTCGCATTTGATGGCCACTTCTTTATTAGTCGTCTTATGTTTACCCAAAAAAAGCGCGCCATAATTACCAGCAGCGATAAATTTTATAACCTTATATGAGCCACAATAACTACCAATAGCTGATTCCAATTTTCCTGCCATAGATTGTGATCACAAATATTTCAATTATTATTCCAAATTTTAATTTTCTTATGTAATTTTTTATTTATTTTTAATCGCTACTCCTATAAATAGGTTTAGAGAATTTGTACTCTCAATCCTAATTCTTATTCTTTTAATTAATTTATATTTAATAATTAATTAATCTATATTTTATTGTTAACTCTGATAATAAGCTTATTGTTATGAGTTTAATACTATAACCAGACATCTGATATTTGGGAAATAAAAAATGATTGTTTTATCTTAAACTGTTGGTATTGTCGCGTTGAGAAAAATTTCAACAATGAATTTTAAATGCTTATTGCAATAAGCTATTATAGTATATTATGAATTTTATTGTTGAAATTTGAATTTTATATTTATATTATTTATAAAATGTCGAAATGTCTATTGAAACAGTTATCTGTTACCAAAAAAATAAACTCTTATAGTTCTCTTAAGTTCCTTGTGTTGGCAGAGCTTGGCGTCATTTGGTGCTATCCTGTATTTTTGAGTCAATTTATTAAGTTACAAATTTTTTTGTAACAATATTTTAACAAATTTACGGCAACAATAATATGATCCATTTAGGATACTACTACCTAAAAAAATTTAAAATCTGGTTATTATGCAGTTGTGAACAACAAATTAAGTTTTTGGTTATTACAAAAATTTTATTATAAAAACCTATAGAATATTCAATATCCAGAGTAATTTTAATTTTAAGCATTTTTCTTTCAGCATTTTTCTTTATTGAATAAAATTATTATTTTAAACAAAAAATCGTATGTAACTGACGAGTTGTGGAGAGAGTCTGTGTGCCAAAAACAATGACGTTTGTCAGCATCACTAATCCGCGAAGCGATGCACACTTCAATTCAGATCAACAATGTATTGGTGAGAACTATTCTTCAAGACACTGTGATTTTGGTTTCATGTCTCACTTCTCTTCATCTGTAGCTAAAAAACCATAATATTATTTTCTGGCAAAATTGTGATGAAATTATCAATTATATAAATTTATCTAAACATTTTCAAAAGTGATTTTTCTATAAAACATATTTTTTGTTTAAAAATTATTTTTTCTAATTCTGTTAAGCATTAAAATAAAATACCAGTCATTACTACTCCAAATATTCGCCTTTAAGAATATGTTTCACTAATAAGAAGAGAAGATAATACCAAAACAATTATAATCCTGGTTTTCGTTTTAATCAGCAGCACATTATTCAACCACATTTGGCTTTATGTGTTTTAATTGTTTAAAGGTAATACTGATTAACAAATTTTCTCTCAACATAATATAGTTTTTATTTACAATGTAGATATAATTTAGATTTTACAGTATATTAAATTTAATATTTATAAAAAAATTAAAACATAAAATTACTGATTATAAGTTATGTGTGCTTTATTTGATACACAAGTCTTACGCAAAATTAAGATTTGAATACAAAATTTAAAAGTACGTCTACATCGAGGTTAGTGTAGTGGGTAATGAGTATTTCAGAGAAAAAAAATTAAAATATAATAATAATATTATTATTATTATTTTTTAATAACGATCTCTGAAATACTCTGAAACAAACTAATAAGTACTGGAAACGTCTCTTTGACAACACGATTATCGCTTTAATTTTTACAGTAAGTTCAACAACGCTATTAACATTTAATACAAGTGTAGTGAGAGTTTTGTTGGAAAAACAAATTAATTTATTAATCAAATGCAATATAACTTTATATATATATATATATTAAATAATTAGTGTAGAATACTAATAATCACATAAAATGTATACTAATTAATTTAAATTCAGAAAACTTCTTACAAATTGTGCATAAAAAATGCTGATACACAACATTAAAAATCTGCTTACTTTTTTACTCATGTATAACTAATGAGAAAGCCTTGACATTATTATAATTGATTTTTATTATTATTTAATTTACTAACTTAATTACAAAACTATTACTATTACTACTACTACTACTAATACGTTACTATAATCAGATATGTTTTGATATTTGATTTGTCAATATTATCGTACATATAATTTATTATTTTCAAAATGCCAGAAATATTTTCATTTCACTTTAATGATGAGAAAGTTTTTATTATCATTTTAGAATCATTGCTATTTTGTTATTATTGTTGAGCAGCGGTACAATAATTTATCCATTCTTCAAAATTACAGTATTATTATTTGTTTATAATATGCAAACAAATTTGTTTAGAGTTTTTTTCTTCATTTCAATTTCCTGTCAGCTAAAATATTCTGCAGATATCTTTAGCATCAGATTATGTTAAATCATTCTCCACCAGAATTAACAAATAGTTTTCCCAACATCTCAAGGTTAGCTTCGGTAAAATATGGCCCACGTGTGCACAGATTATACAATGTATTATGGAATTGTTAAAAAAGGCAAAAAGTTACTCTAATCTTTCTTGGAAGTGGTGCCAAACCAAATGACTATAGTTTTGTGGTTTTAGCAAATCCACAGCTGATTACCATTATCATCAGCTTTTATTTTAGTAAACCTTATTAATGGTTTTAAAAAATTATCATAAAAATCTAATTAAGTCAAAAATTTTTGGCTCTTATTTAAATTTATGATAACGTAAATTTTAAATCGTAGTGCCTTAAGTCAGTAGTAGCAGTGTTGTAATAAAATACATTTATTAGCCTAATGTATGATATTCCGATCACATTTTAATGGGCCATATCACGTAATAATCATCTGTGCATATGATTTTGAACTTTACCCAATGAATATTAATGATGGTTAAAAAAATTATGTTAACTAACCATTTTTTTCTCAGTCAAATTTATTGGCCATCGGATATATATTACTTTTATTAGATCCAGATATTAGGCATGCAAAATAGTTTCCTAGACAGGCTCCGGCGAGACACTGTTAGAGAGGATAAAATACAAATAAATTATCAATTTTTTTAAATAATAATAATAATAGAATTGAAAAGTTCTATTTTTAGCTTTTTGTTCATATGCTATAAAAATTTGACTATCAATGAATTATTCAAATGAGAGAGAGAGAGAGAGAGAGAGAGAGAGAGAGAGAGAGAGAGAGAGAGAGAGAGAGAGAGACCAATTTCAGCCAATAATTATAATTTACTTTTCGATGCAAAAGTTTTCCTTTACTGAGTATTTAAAAATTTCTCATAAATTACTTTATTCTTCGAGCTAATAATCTGATATTTTTCCGATTTTTTTAGTGAAAGTCAAACTCAATGTTATAACTGCTAGTAACAGAGGAACCCCTATGTGTCACTGATGAGGATTTATATTATTGGGGAGTGGTTTAAAGTGTGTTCATATTAACAGAACTTATCGAGTAAAATGATTTTCTCGCGAACTATACATTTACCTCTCCGTAAAATTACAATTGTCTCTATTTATTATCAATGTGATCATATTGTAACTCATAATATTTGTAGTTGTAATTTAAAATATATATTAATGAAATTAGTGAAATTAATATAAACTAATTAATTAATAGTTTACAGTTATCGTATGCTTTTGTTTATATTATTACAGTTGTACTAAGTTGAAAACTTTTTTAAGCAACTGATATTTGCTTGAACACAACAATTTATCCTAAGCTACTTCCCCTATCCTTCACAAATACACAGTGAAGAGAGGTTTTCACTTTCCGATAGTTTTTTCTTCTGTTCCTTCCTTTTCTACATGTCATATAATTGTAAATTAGACGTACCGTTCAATACATTTAAAGTATTATTATTAGTGTAAAGTCTAACTCAGACTCGTTCACGAGTCAGTATTGCAAAATTGAAGTGTAAGCTGCAGCAACAATTTATACGATCATTTTTGCTCTATTTTGTCCAATACATACGGACGTTGACTGCCTATCAGTTAACTAGTGTTAAACCTTTTGAAAACAAGTGTTTATTTATGTCTCATCTGCTTATTATAAATCAATGACCGAAAAAACTGCTAACGATTATACTGTTCGACAAAGTATTTGTTTAGTGTTTATTTTTCTATCGTTCAAAAAATATATAGTATTAGCTAAACAAGGATATAATTAGACTATTAACTGTTTTGGAAGCTAAAAAAATTATTAAATTGCTTCGAAATTATATACTTTTGAAACTTTGAAAGTACAGCTCTCTTTGAAACTAAATACAAATATAAAATATATATCAGCGAAAAAATAAAAAATAAAAATAAAAATGAGTTTGAAATTAGTTAATAGTAAAAGTGAGAGCAGTAGTAATCCAGTATCACTAACGACGATTCAATTTCAAATAATGACTCTAAACTATCATAAAATCTGTTACTCTGAACGCAATGCGATACCAATTATTATTATCAATATATCACCAGTCGATTGGTTTATAAGAGGATTTTGGCGTTCCTTTCCATCATTGAACAGATTGTTAATAACAGTAAGATTTTGAATGTTATAAAATTATTTGTTAACTCATTGCCTAAACACATATTTCACTTATTTCCTCTGGGGATAAAAAAAGCTGTCATTTTCATTAATTTTCATTAATTAAACGCGAATAATTGTTATCAAGATTATAATTATGCTGATTTTCATGACTCAATCATTATTCGCGTATAAAACTCTAACTGTTGTTTTTATATATCCATCTATTATTGTATGCATATTTTGTTTTGCATCTTAACTTTCTTTCTCTGCTGCAATAGTAACTATCATTAATATATGTGAGATATTAATCGAAATAAATAAATAAATAAATTTTATATTAAGTTAAGTTAAGAGATTCTGTTCAGTGTCAAGTTTACGGTTTTCGCGTATAAAACGAAATAAAATAGTTTTTTTATTGACATTCGCTGAAAAACAGCAACAAATAAAAATGTGCGCAAGTTTTGATTAAATCAAATATAACTTTCTCTAATTTATATTATTTTCTTTTCGCATTTTATGCACCCTTTTTCAAAAAAGTTGTAATTATCCGACTAAAAGTTTTTGGTAGCGATTCAACTATTTTTTCGTCAGATATAATGATCATTTATATGTGACGGTTGTTATTTTTTTCTATAAAAAGAAAAGTGTTGTCTCATATATTTTTACATCTCATTTTGCTTGCGTTTTTTTTCATGAAATTGAAGTACTGATACCTTTACTGAGTCTGGATTTTGTTTTATTATTATTATTATTAGTGCATATCGTTTCAACGGCGCAAAGGTCTCAACAGAAGTTCGGATAGTAATACAGAAGACGCGAACGTGCGATACATTTCAGTCGTCTCATCCTCTCCACAACTGACATCGTGCTCCTCATCGCCATCGCCCGATACCTCGCTGTCAAGCGTTTCGTCTTCCGGTTCGACAAACTCGCCGAAGCAAACTACTAAAATGGCTCCCAATGATAGCGCATCCACAATGCCTTCCGCTCCCAGTCCTGGTCTCGTTTTATTTAACAGCGAAGAGCAGTCCGATATAGTTTTTTTGGTCGGTAACGATCCGCAGCAGATTTGGAGATTTCCCGCACACTCTTTCATTGTGGAGAACGCCAGTCCTGTTCTGAAAGCTATTGTCGACTGTGGAAGACGTGAACAGAAACCATACCACAAGCGTATTAATTGGTGTAAGCCCGAGATATTTCACTTAATACTAAGGTAAACAACACTTTTCAATGTGATTTATACGTTCAGTTTAGTTTTAACTAATTTTTCTTGTGTAATACTAGTATTGAATAATTCAAAATTACGAAATCTTTTATATTAACATAAATTAGTTTTGGAACGGAATAGGCTTTAAGTAGAATAGTTGCCAACTTTATGATTCTCTATGTTTGACATTTTAATTTTGTTTATTTAACGTTCGCGTGAGGAATATTCGCATCATTTCTTAAAATATTCAAGGGATTTACAGATTTAAATTTAGACATACTTATACGAGTTTTTTGCATTTTCTCTTAAATTATTTCGTTTGCTTTAAAATTCGTTCTGTAGCTGTTATTGACTTACATATAAACTCGATTATTCGTTGTTTTTTCAAAGTTACTAAAAATTATTCACTCTAATTATATAGATATTTGGTTCGAAAATGATATACTATTTTCTTATAATTTTACTGTGATTATGTTTTTGAATTGAGTTCATTATGTGTATATATAATATGTAGGTTTGAGTTTAGCTTTTCTTGGAAACACTCGCTGCTTTATAGATTTAACTTAAAGACTCGTGTGACGTCACTGAAAGAATATTCAATTGAAAACATTAGGAATGCTACATATCTATTGTTTTTTCTTTCTTGTGCCGCATTTGGAGCACAGCACTACATATACATTTCAAATTTAATGTATCATATCATATATATAATATTATTTTACTGATTTTGAAAGAAAACTTTCAAATTACACACGCAAAGCAAAATAAGCCAAAATCAATACATATACTGCAAGCAAATAAAACCTATTTTGAATGTTAAATGGGTGTGGAATAAATTAATTATTCAGTGAAAGATTATTGAACAGATAAAGTAATGTAATTTGTTTGATAAGAGGAGATAATTGAAATTGATATCGAAAATAACAATATATATAATAAATGAGATTAATCTACTTTTCGGATTAATGTGGGCAATAAAATGCCAGCAAAATAAACTAAAATGTTGTTCATCGCGAACATATTAAAAATAACAACCAGTAAATAAAATTTAGTGACGCACGACTGTTGTGTAGTTGTTGCCAACAAGTTATTAGTTTAGTGCTTCCACTTGCTTGTGGCTGATGTGCTGTGTGCCGCATAAGATGTGTGTGCAGACTGAGTGAGATGCGTAAAAATAGCATCCTATGCAGAGCAGAAAAAAAAGAAAGAAAAATCATTAATGTCTTAAATGCTGATATTTAGGTATTAGGATGATGTGCATCTGTTTTGTCATTTATTACGATATGACTCACTTAAGTGGCAATCGGCGATGAAAAATACGGGTCAGGGTGTGTTTACTCAAACTACTATACACAAATTGCATCTATCATATCTAAAAAAAAGTTTTGATTTATAATTTGTGTTCTAAACATAACAAAAGGAAATTGTAATTTTAATTCCCAAAAAACTTGTTTTTCGAAAAAAAACAGCTAAAAAGATATTTTTGAATATGTTTATGTTATCCGTAGATACGTTTATCGATCGGAGAATGTCAGTCACACCACCGAAAACACTGCTAGTCTCACCACCAAAAATATGAAACGCAAGCATTAGCTTATTCGATGCACAAGCCTTTAATGTTAAGCTAGATTATATACGCTGCACGTGAAAACGGTTTTTTGACCCTGAAATATATTGATTTTTTATACATTTGTACTGCATTTTACGACATACTGTACTAGAGTATGGACTAGAGTTTTAGTGACCTTTAGTGAGCAAATTGAGAATACAGACAATCAAAAAAATTTTTTATATTATTTAATTACAATTAAAGCAACGTTTTTTATATAAATTTAATATTCTTTTCACTTTCCTTTACAGTAAATAATGATAAATTAATTTTTTGATGTACAGTTTTTAAAAAAAATTTAAGTAATATACTATAAAAAAGTTAAATATTGCTGTAATTAAAAGCGAACATACATACAGTATTACCAATCATGCAATTATGAAAGCTTCTATTATCGAACAAACCTAATTAATTACTTACAAATATTAATTAATTGCAATAAAATTATGATGACCTTATAAGATATCTCATGTTTCATCAATTCAAACTTGATATATTTATTTTTATTTTACTTTTTAGCTCACTTTATTTATATAAAGGCGAGCTTATGGTTTTGACAATGTCTGTCCATCTGTTCGCACTTTTCTTATAAGTTAGAGAATTATGTGATTTCCATATTATATCTGAATACTTTATGACATACAAGTTATAACTTTTTAGTCTGATCGGACATCACATATTAAAAATTAATACTAGTAACAATGTGCTAAAGTAATAATTATGAAAACACTTTTTACATGATCCTAACAATAGTACTTATTAAAGTGAGCTCTCTATGAATGTGTCGTTATTGTTTTTTTACTCATTTCTACTGTATATTTCAAAAAAGACTTTTTTATATTAATAGTCTATGTTTTTACTAAAATCTTATTCACACCTGTGTTAAGGTAGTTCTTAAAATGATTAGTAGAACATCTAAACAACGTCAAAACATGTATAGATTCTGGCATTAATGTATAGATTTCAAAAAAGGATCGAAGTATTTTCTTTCTCTCTCGACTGATATATAAACTTTAATAATTAGATTACTCGGTTATTAATCATCTTATAAGTTATAACGTAAAATTACATATTGTATTCGGGATAAGTTAAACACTTTAAAGAAGTGATGCACAAAAGGTAACCGTTAATGAATAATCGTAACTTTCACCATTAACTCCGTAATTTTTTTAACTTTTACCTTAACCGGTAAATAACATTCTTAACTTTAACATAGGCCGGTGTTAACTCGCCATTTGAATCAATAATTTTAAAATTTGAAAGAATTGAGCGAATTATATTTAGAATTTATTTTATTAATTTCAATAATAGAAAATAAAGAAAGCAAAATTGTTAAATTGAATATTATATCGAATTTTAAAATTAATTAAATATTTTAAATATACCTTATATCGTAATATGTCAAAATTTATTGAAAACAAGTTAAACTTTTACCTATTTTAATTCTTACCCATAAAAACTTTTCTTAACCCGAACTTTAACTCTTTCAAAATTTTAACTTTACCCGTAACTTTAAGCGGCTAACCTTTTTACGGTTAAATTGGTCTTTAAATCACTTAAAGTAAAATGCTTAACGTTACTAACCTTAATACAAATTTCATTCTTTGTCTTAAAATCTTAATGTTAAAATCTATAGAATAAAACTCTAATTTAATTTTAGACACATCTATACAAATGAAATCGAAATCACAAGTGTGTCGAACGCATTGGTTATATTCACGGCTGCAAACCAATTACTTCTGACAGAATTGCCGCGTATTTGTCTCACATTCCTTTACGATAATTGCAACCAAGAAAATGTTTTACAAATGATTTCGCATTTTTCTCAGTTCTCATACTTACGGCTGAATTCAACGCAAGAAAACTTTGTGGCAGAGAACTGTACGGACGGACCCAATGCGAGACCACTCTCGCAACAGTATTCTAATTGTGATAACATTCTCAATGAACTAATCACGAAATGTTATCAAACAATAGATGGCAATGCTGATCAGATAATAAACTCGAAAGAATTTGAAAACTTAAACCACGACCTGATTGTTAAAATACTGAGTCGCGATACGCTGAAAATTGTGTCCGAATTGAGTATATTCGAGACAATCACTCGATGGTCGTGTCAACAGTGCAATAAACAATGCAAAGAACTGACAGCCGATAATAAGAGGGATTTACTGGGAAAAGCGTTGTATTGTCCGCGATATCTCGTTATGACTGCTGAAGAATTCATGAGAGGTCCATATGTTAGTGATATTCTTAATGATGAGGAAAAGTACTCGCTTTTGGCTCGACTTAATGGTGATAGTAATGCTGTTTTACCAGTTGACTTGACTGGAAGAAAGTTGGATATTGCGCGCAAATATAGCGAACCACAGACGCAAACAATTGTGAATCGATTGCCTTCGACTTCGACTTCCGCATCAAACGCTAGTAGTAATGACACAAATTCGGATATTGTCGTGAAAAAGAAGTCTACATCGAAAAAGTTGTTGAATGGTTTGGGAGATTTGGTTATCTGTGTGATCAGAATTCTTGATTGATGTTTGAATTTTCGAAAGATTTAAATATGACGTTATTTTAAAGATTACAGATTACCGGCTGATAGATTGTTATTTATCTATTTAATGATAACGTATTTTAATGACAAATGTTATGGCAAAAAACAAATTGATTTATTTTTTTTCCGTTTCGTTTACAATATTATAATAGTTAGAGTTTTAAAACATAAGTTCCTCTTAAATGTTTATCCGTTTTTAAGAGATACCAAAATTAAAGTCAAAAATATTATATATATATATATAAATATATTAATATAAATCTATCGAAGCTATTATTGAAACTTAATTATGTTTACTTATTATTGTATCATATTATCGATTACATTGTAATTTATTTCAAAGAAAAACTATTCTGTATAATCAAAAATACTGACGATTTCCGTAACTTATATATCGATGTTTTTAAGTTAGTAAAACTGTGTAAATTAATTTCATTTTTCCCTATGATTTCATTTTTAAATTTTTATTTTGTTTCATAACGACAGAGCTTTGTTTGTAATTTGATTTAATTTTATTAATATTATTAATAAAAGCAAATTATTTAGTGATTTGTTTTAAACATCATTTTATCTTTTTTAATTTACAGTATTTGTAGTTATGTTCGTTACCGGTCACGATAAAAAAACAAAAGCGGTGGTCACGACCGGTTTAAATAACATTAATGGTAAAGTTTAATTAAAATCGGCGATCATATAACGTTTTTCAACCGTCAAATTTTAATGCAAATAATACATTTATAAGAAAAAGTATATTAATAGTTAAATTTCATCATGTTTTGTAAAGTAAAAAACCTCGAATATCGGTCATGACCGGTCATATAACCGGTAAAGAATGTTTCTACGTATACTGATAAACTATAAATTAGGTATTATTCCTGTACTTACCGGCATTAATTATAACTTAAACGGTATATATATTTTAAAGCGTCGGTCATATAACCGGTAACGAACATAAGTGTTCGCTAGATTTGTTATTATTAGACTTCGGATATTTTGTTAAAACAAGTTAAGGTTTTTTTGTTGTTATTTTGTTAGAAAAAAATCAATTTTTTGTTGAAAAACTCAAAAATTTTGATATAAATTTTTGCAAATAAATAACACATAACATTACATGAAATATTTATAAGATATACAAGATTGCAATACTATATGAAGCTTGTTTTTGATTTTTTAAAAATTCAGGTTTTAATTTAAAGCAATAACTTTTGGCTAAAAAATTAGAACTTAAAAAATTTATGAGATTTTAGTTAATTTTTCATTTTCGCATATAATTTTTCTTGATTTTCCTATTATATAGAAGAATTTTGTTAATAAATTTCATTTCATGATTATTTTGTTGTAAAAACAAATTTTTCGAAATATTGTTGTTACAAGAAGATTTTGTATTTTTTAACAAAATATCCGAAGTCGTTATTATAATTAGATAACTGGTGTATGAAATGAATGCTTACTGCAAGCTCTTATTACGGTTTATGATTTAAAGTTAACGGAGTTAAAGATTAGTACAGTAAACTGTGAGCATAAATGTTTATTTAAGTTACTGTAAGTTATTTCAATTATTAAAAGAAAGTCATTTTTGAATTTTATTCAATTTTTTAAGTAACTCTTAAATTTATATTTTCTGCATTTAAATCAACACTAACTAACCAAATGTCAACCTAATAAAACAATAATGTTAATCTGTAAGCCTATAGTAACTCAGTATTACTAAATGATACTGTTTTCATTTAGTCTTTAATTAATCATCAATCGTATCGTATATAGTAATTCAATTTTCGTAACTAAAAATAGGTTACCGACTATACTAACGCTCTCTATTTTCTTGATATTAAATTATCAAATTCATTAGCAATTTTATCATTTAAAACATTCAAGATTACTTACTTATGAGTCATCAGCTCTACAAATATTTTAAATGAGCTGACAAACCATTTAATGAAATATTTTTAGTTCTTGATATCTAAAAATCTGAGCTGAAAATCAGCTCGAGCTGAGCTTTTACCATATCCAATGATAAAATATGGCTAATAAAACTTATTTTAAGACACGAAGTAAGCAAAATATTGAAATCTACTTTAAATAACGTTCTCTTAGGTATTGCTATAAATTACTAATTGAAAAATTCTTAAAATATTTAAAATTTATTTTTAATATTAAAAATAAGTTAAATTGGTTATTCTGAAGTCAACTCGGGTCTTCTATAGATTAAGGACTCCAATAATTGAGAATTTTAAACAATACAGTTGACACGAGACATTTCTTATATTACTCTTAAGTTTTTAAGTAAGTTTGCGCGCCGGAGGCGCGCGTGAACTTCAGTTTTTGCAATAATATCTCAGACTCTAATTGTTGGAGTCCTTAATCTATAGAAGCCCCGTCAACTCAATTAAAGTTGAAGTCAAAAATATTACTAATCGATTTTAGAGTTAATAAAGTTAATCCTATTTTTTCACTTTTCAGCCGCTACTCATATTTACAATTCAACATAACTATTGAACATCATTTTATGTCAAAATTTTTTTATTTCCACATTCTAACAATTAATTAGTTTACAAACTTTAATCTTCATGCGATCGTTCGGTGCACTAGACTAAATAAAACCAACAAAAATTTATTGTTTTAAACTCTCTTAAAAAAACCTTTACAACAAATTGCAGTTTGCTATGACATACCACTGCCAAACATTTCAACAAATCGAACAAAACTAATGGAATCGAAATCGAGAGATATATTTTGAGTTTCACTAGACTTTATTTAAGTCTTAACAAAATAATTAACTTTCAAATTTAAGCAAATGCGCGTTTTACTGAACAATTGAAAATTTGAAACTGTAAATTTACCGTTAATCTGCAACAATGAAACTGATATACTTTTAACTGAACAATTCCGTTATTAAACGCATAAAGTTAGTACAGAAAAGGATAATTATCGTTAAGACATAAATCGTCAAAAATAAAAATTTAATTAAAAAGATATAGTAAATGGAGTTAAAACAATTCATTCAATATGTTGTGCCGTCAATTGTTGTGGTCATTGGTTGGATTGTTATTGGATTAATTTGGTGTATTTTTTATATTACTCCAAAATGCTTCAAAAAGTTTCCCGATGTTTACGATAAATGCGACAAATCTAACGGCAATTATAGATATTTGATGTCAGTTTATTACGGCCAAAAAACAGCTAATTTCGAAATTCGTTCGACAACTTTTGGGTTATCATTCAATACTAAAAAGCTATTTGTAACGCGTTTTGTAATAACATCGAAGTTACTGCATCAAAATAGGAAACAAGTGAAGAATTCGAAACAGATATTGGTGCGATTCATACTGAATAGAAAGTTGCCATTGTCTAATATCTATAGCGTACGAATTAATCATAATTGCAAAAAAGGACAGTTAAAAGTATACAGACTTGAGGTTCAATCGTTATTAACGGGCGAAGCATTTGTGGCACATATTAACCGAGATCTTTTTGCTCTCAATCCACAGCACGCTAAAGCTCAGTCTTACAATTTTGTGCCGAAACCACAATCAAAAGATGATAAAATTCAAAGTCTTAACGCACCAAAAAGAATCGATGCGTGGCGTAAATACATTAAAATGATATTCGTTTGCTTTAATATAATTGTGTTTTCGTGCGTTTTTCTAATACTGACCGATACTGGATTTAAATGGAATTATAGTAACAATATAACTGATGTATTAATAACTGCATTTTTAGCCAGTTTTATTGCAGTAATTGTATTCGCAATTATCTTATTTATAATCGACCCAAAATTCGGGAATCGATTCAAAAACCATTATAAATATTATGTAACCGCACTTTTAATGACTGGTGTCATAATTGGCTTAATTGGTGCTATTTCAGCATCCGATGATCTGAAGTTTGATAACAGCGGACACAATCCAAATGTTACAACTATTGATGACAATAATCAAAAATTGGATTATCAACAAATTTATTGGACAAAAGCAGTTGCTTTCGGTTTTGTATTTTTCATTTTCTGGTTATGTTTTCTTGCCATTGGGCTATATTTTTGTCAGTTTTTTTCAAAATCAAATAATACCGATAGCACCAATATTAGCACCGAATTATCATCCAAAGAAAAATCTGGCGAAAAAATGGTTAAACCGGAAGAGACAGCGATTGATATGATGAGTGAAAATAAAGAGCCAATATTAAAAGAATCAGTCGATGCTTCAAAGAACGGCGAGTTTGGCGATGATAGCTATCTTGGACCACATTTAGACATTTAAATTATAATAATTTTAAAAAAAATCTTCACATTAATTCGCATTGTTATTATTATAGTTTAGAAAATAAGAAAATTAAATACTAATCGTAATTACAAAGTTTACTTAAGAATAGTCTCCGTCCCGATGTTTAAACGATTGCGTTGGCTTTAATTTTTCCTCTTTTTATAAGGATTTGAGTACAAAAAAGTCTTTTATTTTTAATTATATGTTAATATATGATAACATATTAAAAGTTGACTTCAATATTTGTCAATTTTTCAGCTCACACACACATTACAAGATTTTCGAACTTCATTGGCGCCTGAAAAATTCAAACATAATGTTTTAAATCTTCAATATTTTAAGAGCTTCTCCTCGACGTGTGCATAATTATTTGCAATCTCTTTCCAAACATTTTTGTAATTTTGATCTTCCATTGCAAAAATTCGGTACAATATTTTAGCCGAGTTTATCAGTTTTGCCACATTTCTTCTTCAGATACGCCTTTAACTTTTTTACCATAACAACGGTGTCAGTGTGTTCTTTGTTTGTAATTAATATCTCTTCAATACATACTTGTTTGCAATTAACTGAAAGATTGCCATCAATACTGTATGTTAGAATCTAAAAATATACCGAAACACTTGAAAATTGCCTCATAAATTGTGTTCATTAATGAAAGATATTTCGTCATATTATTGAAAAATATTTTTAATAAATTTGTTGATTCATTTCTAGTTTGACATTATTACATTCATAGAATTGATTATTGTTTTTTATTGATTATTGTTTTTTTTTCTCTTTTTAAATCTTCTGAAAGTTTTTGAATAGTTTGAAGTTCGAACTGTATTTTTGTTTAGCAATATTTACTATTGTTTTGAGAAACTTTCCAAAAAATGACAAAAACCCTAAATTTTATCTATTTTCTATATTGTCAGATATATATTTTATATTATTTTCATTAAAATAAATTTTTAATAAACTTTGTAAAATGATTTCACTTCTTACAGTTTAAATAATCTTCAGTTTATTTTTTAGTAGCATTCAGCGGTGATTTTGCATATTTCCAAATGCATAACCGCTTAAAAAAAAGTTATTAATTAGATGTTGGAGAAAATACAGTATATAATTATAAGTATATTTTTATTTACAGCATTGTAAGTTTAAATAATACATACCTAAAATGCTTTTACCTTCTAGTTTGACAAATTCAATCTTAAATATCATTTTTAATATCTTTAAATTTCTAAATATACTAATAATATAAGCAACGATAACAACTAAAAATAGGAAATTTCAGTCTAATAATAAAATATTCGTATGGATTTTCAACTTATAGTGTATGTAAACATCACAGATTCAAACATCACGGGAAATCTATTGATGAGCTGGAAAGTGTTGGTGAAAATTTTGTCATTGTTTTTAAAAAAAAATAAAAACCAAGACGTCGTTTGATTGTAGAGTGGAAATATTGATAGAAAAATTTAATTTTAATTTAAAATAATTTAGTTTAAAATATGTAGTACTGTGGTCAGCATTAATGACTTCGAAATCTTCTTAACCGTAAGTTTAAATAAAAAACACTTCGATCATATCTATTTGTTTGTGAAATGAAATTCTGATAATTTAATAATTTAGCTGATCTTTTTTTTACTGAAATGTTTACAATAACTTTCAATAATTTCAAATAACCAAATTTTAATACTCTATTAGCATATTTTTTAGCAAGCTTTTACAGAACACCTGATTTTCATTACCTACCAGACACACATTTTCAATTTGATTTCAATAATAACTATTCTTTTGGAATATAGATATATTTTACATCATAAATTTTTACTGGTGGACCTATATATCTTAACTAGAAAGAAACTTATTTCGTTGGAAACTATTAGGTTTTGTAATCTATGTTTATTATTGATTTACTAAATAAGATGTCCCGAAGTATACTCGAATAATTTAGAAGATTTCGATGCATGGATAGCTTAAACTTCATTAGATAGCAGTATAATTATGGTATATTTGCTGGTAAAATGAATGAATAAATGGTTTTGAATAATCAATTAAAACTTACATTATAACAAACAAACATATAAAATACTTGCACTCACGCGCCAATCATCTCAAAAAAGTTGTGAATCATAATTAATTGTTCTGACCATTAATTATTAAACTAGAATTAAAATTTTGTTTAAAAGGTTAAAACATTTTTTATGCAATAATTATAAACATTGTAAGCTTACACTCAAAACTACTTAATACTATGAAATGAATTTTATAAATGCGTGCCTAAACGAGTTTGATATAAGTATAGTTAAATCATAATTTTTGAATATAAACAGTTTTTAATATTATGCATAACTTTAGTCAGTATAATAATAATATGGGTAAACAAATGATTAACTTAATATGCGTTGACTTAAATTAGTTTGCAAAAGTTTACTAAATATTGCTGCCATACTATTATACCTAAATAACCTTTCGTTATTTAAATAATTCATATCAACATAGCTAACCAACGCAATCAACTGGTTAAATATATATTAAGTTAATTTTTAATAATATTTTTTATTAATAAATCAAAATTCTCTCTCTCTCTCTCTCTCCACTTGTTATATAACCTTCAAATTCAGACACAAAGGGCTAAATTTCTTTTAAACAAAAGCAAATATAAATTCGGTATTTTATATATAACAAACCGGTTTAATAATTGCAAAACACACTCACACACAAAAATTTTTTCAATAAGCTTTTCCAACAAACAAGAACTCACATACTTTTGAGCTCAACTATTATAATCCAAAGTTTTATTTAAAACCTTTTAAAGAAAGATCAAACAATGTCAGACAATACATTCAAATGTATATGCTTATAGCAAACTCTACCACAGTTCAAAGTGAGCAAAAAAAATTCTTTCAACAAAAAAAATTATTAAACCTTTGCTTCTTTAACATGTGATTAAAATTACGATACGTATATAGTATAACGAATCGTATCAAATGTAATCATAAAAATTATTAAGTGTGACATTTAATAGTTGACATTTCAATGATAAAGATATAAAAGCGAGTTACGTAGCGAATCGGAATCTAAATACTATAAATAGTTTAAAGTAAATCATAACTGCAATTACAAACAACAATAATGCGATAATAAAATTAAACAGCAAAAAAAAAGCTAAATGTTTTCTCGTAGTTAATCTATCATAATATTTATTTAAATTAACTCTTAACTATGATTTGGCGAAAATGATAGCAGCCTAACACACGATAAACATGTTTTAATTTATTTTTTTTTGAAGAAAAATTCTTTCTCAATTTAACTTAATTATTATAAATACATTAAATAGCGAGAAAAAACTAGTTTACAAACAAAAATTTGCCGTAATTTTACGGTTTGGGAATTTTTTCTTTGAAAGCTTCGCTAGAAGTTCAAGAAAAAAAATTTAAACTACAGTACATTACAACAACAACAACAAAAAACGGTTAACAACTGTGGAATTACTTCTTTCTATTTCTAAAAAGTCTCTGACATAATTTTTAATATAAATTAAATCCTAAAAATATCTGTCTAATAAAAAAAAGTACAATATCTTTAACTATTTCAAGGTTTATAAAACGAATAATAAACGATAATAACGTTTACTATGAATCATAAAAAATAAATTTGTGTGTGTATGCGTATAATTATTGCAAAAAAATATTAATAAGAAAATTAAACTGAAATAAATTATCTCTTAAGTGACAGTTTTAGCATTCAAGATACGCGATAACGACGATAGCATTAAATATTAATAGAAAACTAATATTTATAACTGAGAGGAAAACAAATTATATAATGAATAGCTGTAATAATCATTATTTAAACTAATAATAATGTTATTGTTATATGTTGTTGTATACACACATACAGATACACATCACCCAAATCTAACGCTGACGTCAAACAATTTACACTGAAATATGCGTCAACTATTTGCAACTTTACAACAAAAACCTTATGATCGCAAGCAGCTATGCTTCACTTAACTTGACAGCTGAATCTTTTCCTCATAAGATTTATCGATATTTTATTATTTAAAAAAAACTAAATAGATATTAAGTTAAATCAATTTTGGTACAATTAAAAGAATATTTGTTCGGTTATATTTAAGTTTTTTTTCTAAAAAATTTTACGACTGAATTAATTTAATTTGTGCGCATGAGATGATTTGCGAACAACAATGTCTGATTTTTGTCTATTTATAACAGAAATTTATCGCTATCAGTCAGAATTACGTAATTAACCAAAATTTTTAGCCCACTATCTATATAGAGAGAGCGAGCTTATGGATTTGACCATGTC
>JAQIVF010000273.1:0-26449 GCA_034698365.1 Steganacarus magnus
TTATATTCATACAAAATCAGTTCAAAAACTTTTTAAATATTCTATATTATTAATTCAGGCGTTTTGTCATAATATTTAAACTTGACAAAAATAAGAATTATATTAATTTAAAATTATTTTTGTGTGCATATATTTTTTAAAATAATTATATGATAATAGTGTCTTATAATATATTAAATAAATAAACCAAAAGTACTGTACATTACAAATGATTACTAGTTAATCAAAATCGGGAATGTCGTTAAAAGAAAAGCCTGGACACTGATAATAAGCATAGTATGCGATGCGGCAGTGATAGAAGCCTGGAATAAACATAATAACACCTAATAAAAGAAGAATAGCGATGCCATCGTTTGGTTTTATGTTCACGTGTCCGCTAAGGATTAGGCAACACATTATCATAATAAAAAAGCCACCGATCGATAAAAGTAGTGCAACTATTATCGCTTTCCATGGTATGGACCGTTGTTTATGATACTATAATACACATAAATTCATGTATTTATATTGAAAATATTATATGTAATAAGTAATAACATAAATTATAATAACATACTCGGTTATCATCATTGTTATCGTTTGTTTGATTTAATTGCGAGTAATTAGTATCACAATTATTAGATTTTTGTTGATTAAACGATAAACCACTAAACTTTTGTAGATTTCTTTTGAACATAATTTCAAATATTTTTACTTAAATTATTAAATTAACTTTTTGCCAAAAACGTTAAGAAAACTTAAATTGAATTAAATTTTATGTTTCCATATAATTGTTACTTGAAATCGCACAATAGTGACCTCTAGATTGATTTAATAACAATATTATATTGCTATGAATAAATCGATTGTTGCATAATGCATATATTAATAGTTTGACCACAACGGGCCAAAGAAGTAGACTTTAAAATCGCAAAATTTAAAATCAGAGCTCAGGCAAAATAAAACCCAACTTCACGCAAAATATTTGAGGTTTTAAGAAACCAAAAAGTTTAATAATTTTAGTTAAATATATATTTTTTGAGTTTTATTAGACCCCCTTTGATTTGTAAAAATTCATCTAAAAAATCAAAATAGGTTCGAAAAGGATCAAAACTAAAGATAGATTAGGACTTAATTAACGGATAATAAGTATTTAAATCAGATATTAAAAAATTCAGAAATTTTCAGAAACCCCTAAATGTTTGGAACTTTAAACAACCAGAGTATGTATGAAACATAATTGCGATAAAATGCGCACATTTTATATGGATATTTAAAACAAAACACTTGCAAAAGCGAGAGGAAAATTATTTAATGTTTGCGGCGTTTGATTTTTTTTAGTATTTATACTTAATATTTGCGATGGCATTAAAAGATATCAGCGATTTATTATTTATTAGTTTAACTTTATATACATTGGTTTTTGCAAATGATTGGGAATCGAAAGGCAATTATGCTAAAAAAGAGCATTCATTAACAAAACCATATCAAGGTATGTATATTTTGTTTTCAACGCATTTTAGCGTGAATTTTGTTTTCTTATTTAATAACTCCTAAAACTATTTTAAAAACCAAAACATTTATATTTTACAAAATTAAAAATGCGAAAAATTGAAGTATATTGGGTTGTGGTAACGGAGTAATGTGTTTTCACAATTAAAAAGTACACGTCTATTAGCAGTGATAAACAAATACTGTAATTAAACAGATATCACAATTAATATTGGATATATGCATATATACTTTACGGCACAACACCACTCATAACAACATGTTTTTTTACTTTTATTTATCATATCATGTTTATAAGTCGCATATTTTCCTATATAGCTATTTATAAGTTTTGTAGTATTCATCTCTTGATTAAATAATATTTTGTGTAAATAATAAAAATTCATTAATGATGTAAATTTGTTGCGCCAATATTTATGAAATTTGCCAAAAGATTTTAACAGTTTGAATAATATAGTAAATAAAAATCACTATCATTTTTGTTCTCATTTAAATTTATTATTTTCAAAGAAATGAGGTATTATCTGATTTATACAAATTTATGAAACTTAAACCATTTATCAAACTAAAGGCTGGTTTTGAATATGATATTCTTTAAAGAACCCAAATCGCTTAATATTTCTTAAATTTGTTGTGCATAGTAAAATATCACTGCCTAAATACTGTTAAGATCACAGTCCAATTAATTGACAGCAAGTCAATCAGTGACTTACTGTACTACAATTGGAAAATAAAAAATTAGATGTGCAGGTGGTTTTGATGCGGATATGTTTAGATTTAGGCTGATAAACTAAAATGTTGAAAAGGCTGGTTTTGGTACAGGTTTAGCAAACACTATTGTTTTCACTTACAAAATTGAATGGCAAAAAATATTAGCTATCAATTTCTCATAAAATATTTAGGCACAGGTATGACAATACCGAACTGGGATTTCTTTGGCAGCACAATGGTTACCACAAGTTTCATTCGCTTAACTCCAGATCAACAGAGTAGATATGGAGCGATTTGGAACCAACAAGTGAGTATTTCACTATTATGTTATTTATTTAATATTATTGATTGATTATTGTATACTGTATAGCCATTTCGATTTCGTAATTGGGAAGTGCAGATACAGTTCAAAGTTAGTGGTCACGGAAAAGATTTGTTCGGAGACGGAATGGCTTTTTGGTACACCAGAGACAGTTTCAGACCTGGTTAATCATTGCACTTATATTGTTTACTCATAATTCTGTTTTATAATTGAAATATGATTTGTGCTTAAGGTCCTGTATTTGGTGGTCCCGATTACTTCATTGGTTTGGGCATATTTATGGATACGTATGCAAATCAGAACGGAGTTCACAATCACGGACATCCATACGTATCGGCACAAGTGAACAACGGAACAATGCATTACGATCACGACAGAGATGGCACGCACACCGAAATGGCTGGATGTGAAGCTAAGTTTAGAGGTGTTGAACACGACTCTCAGATTGCAATTCGTTACGAAAATGATGAACTCTCTGTTAGTACTGATGTCGAGGGAAAGAATGAGTGGAAACAGTGTTTCAGTGTTAAAGGTGTGAGACTTCCAACCGGTTATTATTTTGGTGTTAGTGCTGCCACTGGAGAGTTGAGCGATAATCATGACATTATCTCAATTAAAACATATGAATTAGACGCACCACCAGTAGCTAATGAAGACGAAGATCGTTCCAAAATAGTACCATCTGCTTCTTTTTTCGCATCACCACGAGATCACACTCCAGACCCACCGCCACCAATGTCTGGAATTAAACTATTTTTAATAATCGTTTGTGCCATTATAGGTATTGTTGTATGTGTCGCCGTTGGCATTCTTGTCTTCCAGAAACAACAAGAAACATCAAGAAAGAGGTTTTATTAGGACTCAATTATTTATACTTTATATGTTACGTATTAAAATCTTAATTAAATTTCTTTATAATTATTAAAATGAATTTTTCATTTATTTTAATATCGATTTCACTTTATTTCATAAGTCTATATTATTTTCGGTGTCAGAAAAAAAATCTTTTTATTTAAAAAAAAAGTTTATAAAACTGGAATTATGAACGATTAACTCGATTATGAGAGCATAACGTATTTATTTTGATTTTGCTATCACATCATCGATTATTTCGCAACTAATGTCAAAATTAAAAAATTTGATAAATGTTCAAATTCAACTAATTTTTAACGTTAAAATTTTCTTCGTATAATACCTTTTACTAATGTCATCTAACCTGAAAAAAATGAATCAAAATTACAATTAATGGTTTCTTTTACGACGTACATTCAATTAAGGAAAAATAACGGGATTTAAAAACCAATAAATTTTTTAAAATTTCTAAAAAAGAAATCAACAGAATTTAACTATTAATAAGTTATTTCATATTCTTCTAACTTAAACAAGTTTAATTAAAATATTGAACTTTTAATATGAAAAATCATCAGTCGATAAATTAAACGGTAATCACGGTATTAAAAGCCATAAGAGCTTTAGTACAAAGTTTAGCGCTCGGTTACTCTTTTACCCTCTAAACCAAAAAGTCTCAAGCGTTTCAGTTGTGGCCGTTTTATCAAACAACAGGAAGCGTTAATTACATGTACATTGCTTTACTTAAAAATATTTTATAATGTTTTATCAGTTTTATAAGGTTGACAATCGAAATATCGATAAAATCTTAATGACTATGTTTGGGTCACTATTGATAAGCAAAAAATATTTACTGAATCGTCAATTGTTGCAAACAATTTTGCATTTTCTTTACATTCTGTAGGAATTCAATAAAATATTCAATTAGTAAGCGATTCAATATTTCATTGCTATATAGTAACCATTTCTGTATTTTCGATCACATTTTCTTGTGCCGCAAAATTTTTCGATGTTTGCAACAGAATCTGTGATTAAGTAAATACTTGTATTAAAAGTGAAAATTATGTTATCGTATATTTATTTAATAATTACTTCAACAGATTTGGATCCTTTGATTATTTGCCGCAACACTTTAGACATCAATTATTACTGATTAATATGTAATATAAATATACACATATATATGATATGTTAATTACCAGATCCAATACTTTCGACATTATTCTGCACGCGTTCACATAAACGCGTTTTCGAGTCCGCATATAGACTTCTGGCTTGCGTTGTATTCGTGTTTGTGTTAGTATTGGTAGTGGTGTTGATATTTGATGCCATTTAGTGTCAACTTATTCTTAAATAATTGCAGAGCATTTTAAAACATTTTATCACTTAATCAAAAATAAAGCATTCAATCAAACACACACTACTAATGAACGCATTTATATCGATATTTCGCTTTTCTCAGTTCTATTTTTGTTGTTTTCACACAAACTCATTCCTTTCACCAAATTATTGCCAGAAACGGAATTTTATGACATGTCATTATGGCTTGATTTTCGTCAAATTATGGCATCAATTATGGCAATCAAAACAATTTAGTATCTATAATGAAACATTTAAAATAAGAGTCTGTTGTAACGAATTACGCCTAATTTTTAAACTCGAAAGTTCTAAGAGGGTTTGATCAATATATTTGGGATTTGGACAAAATTCATCGAATTTAAACGACTATTTTTTCAGATTTTGGGCAAAAATTACAGGGATCTCGAAAACTAAACAGATTTAAGAGTTAAATTTTTCAATTTTTGAAATAAAATTATGGCAATTTATGGCATTTTGTGTTTGTCAAAAAATCCGGTTCCAGATTATTGCACACTATTTTCTAAAGTCTGTTGCATTGCAAACCATTAACGCTCACCTTATAAAAATGACTAACTGTTTGCTTATGATCGGCAACTTTTTATTAGTAGTTGTTTTGTGTGATTTAATGTAAAGGTGTTCATGGTTTGATTTTTGCAAACCAGACCAATCCAAACCATTTAAAATTGGAACCAAACCAACCCAAAATCGCAGTCTACACTACAATTCAATTCAATCCGAACTAAACCAAACCATTTTAAACCATTAACCCATAATGATATTTTGTATATCAAATTTTACTAATAGATCATATTGTAAAACATAAGATTAATTTTAAAAAAACATATAAAGTTAAAAATGTAGTTAAAGGTTTAATGGTTTAATAATTGTTTAAAACCTAAACCATAAGAATTTTTAAAAACTAAAACCAAACCAAACCATAAACCAATGGTTAAAACCACGGTTTAACCATTACAAACCAAACCACGAACACCTTTAATTTATAGTTAAAAACTGGCTCAGGTTCGATGATTTGCAGCAGAAATAGCAAATATTCTGATGGAGATAATAATTAAGGGCTTGAAAATCGTTAATTAACTATTTGTTAAATTCACTTTTAAACATATTCTAATCAGACGTGCTATTGAATTGAATGGTACGAGACTGCGATGCACTCTTTGTCTGCTTTTATTAGGCTCCACTCGAAAGAGCATTACAAATTGTTATACTCTTTGGAGTGGCGCCTAATAAAAGCCGACAAAGAGTGCATCGCAGTCTCGTACCATCCAATTCAACAGCACGTCTGATTCTAATGTGAAACATGTTACTGAGAGCTTAAAAAAACTTAAAAAACAATGATTTTTTCTAACGATTCTAACGGTTTGATAAATATATAACTATTTTATTTTTTCCTAACGATTTCAATTTTTTTAAGATTCTCTTATTAAAAGTAGTGTTGTTTCAATGGTCTGTTAGCAAATCTCCGCCTAGAAATTCGCCGCCTCGCATTATGCCGCCTCGCTTTTCGCCGCCTATGATTTTTAGAAAAAATAATAATTTATGGAAGTACCCATTTCAAAGCACGTGTGCAACAATAACAAAAACCGTGAATATAATTAAAAAATGATCACAATTACTCTTCGACACCATCAACATCTCATTCGACGAAAAAGTATAAAGGTAATGGGAAAGTCAAATTTAATTGGAGCAAAATGGAGTTCCAAAAAAGAGTGGAAACAGCAATATTTCAAGTAAATATAAATATTAATAAATTTGATGAGTTGACCACTGACGAAAGACTCGAAGTATCGAGAAAACTAGGAATAATTCATGACATGAAACAAGGCAAAAAAGCAATTAATGGATTGGTAAGTTAAAACCATATTTAAAAAATAAATTAAATTAATTTTTTATACATTAGCGAATTAGATGGTCAACTCTTCCAGGCATTTCGAATTATTTTAATCAATTAAAAAATGGTATTGGAACAACGATCACTAAAGCCGAAAGTGATTCGGAAGAGAGTCATAGTGACGATCCCGATCCAGATGAAACTTAAGACTTCGAGACTAAATATTTTAAAAAGTAAAGATCGCTTCCAATGTACAAAATACTTCATGTTTGGATAATTACTTCAACTATAGATTTGAGATATAGCCTGGAGACCACCTACCTAACATTGTAAATTTAAAAGAAATTTTTGGGGACACTTATGTAGAACCAATAAAAATTATTAAATAGATCCAATAAAATTATTTCAATTAAAAACACAAATTCTTGTTTCTTTAATTAATCCGAATTGACAATTCATAGATTTGTGAGTAATATATCATTTAAAAGGTCTATTAGAGATCTTTTAAATGATGTATAATTTGAAAATGCATTATGAAGAATTTTCGAGATAGAAGCGATTCTGTTTTTACAGAATCGTCTCTATCTCGGAATTGACAATTCATAGAATCGTGAATTATACATATTTTAAAAGGTCTATTAGAGATCTTTATGATGAATTATGAAGAATTTTAAGTAAATTTTATTAATTTTGTTTCATTAGGTAGCTTACATTGGCTAAATAAGCTAAATAAGTAATTTCATTATTAGTGGCTTGCTCTTTAATATTATCAATTCTTTTATTAATTTCGATATAAGTTTTATCTGAACAATTTAATTGATGCCCGTTTATTAATAAAATCATATCTTCAGCTTTTGACGGCTCGTTTTTAAGCGCATTAATAAATGTGAAAATATTCGGGTGATGTTTGTTAATTCTGCAGTTGAACGCAAAATTCCAGCCTGTAAAGTATCCCAATGCCATGTTTTAATTTTTATAAGTTTTAATATTACCTTCTAAACCATTAATTGTTCTTTAATCTGTATTATTAAAATGATTCCACATTTCTCTATCAAATCTTGCATTAAAATCATCAAACCAAATTTCTACAAAATAATCCAAAAGATTTTCAATAGCTTGAGTTTGAGGAAGTTCATAATAAATTGTCATCCAGATATTATCTTGCTGCTCAAGTGGAAGCAGTGGGAATGACTTTAATCTTCTAATAATCATCTTTATTTCAATGTTACCATCTGGAGAAGTATATTCTTTACTTAAACCTAATTTTTGCACTTTTCTGTAAACTGCTTGTCCAAAATGAAACAAACAACCTCTGATTTGAGAGTTTGGTAATTTATCTTTTATAGAATTAATCATAGAAATCTCAAAATCCAGTTGAAATGTTGGATTAAATCTTAGTCCAAAATCTATTAAATAATTTTGTTAAATTAAATTCTAATAAATAAATGAAAATACATCATATAATACTCACTGTTGGCTTGAATTACAATCATATCAAGCAATTTTTAGCACTTTATTATGAAAATTTATCATTTCCACACTCAATATCATTGTATTTTTGTAAATTTAATTTGTGTTATTTTATGGTACTTTTTTCTAAATATATTTCTAACGATTTCGCTACTCTTTTTCTAACTATTAATTAACGATTTTGCACAATTTTTCAAACGATTTTCAAGCCCTAAATATTAATATAGGGATCATATTGGAAGACTAGCAGTTCTCCGTCTTAATGGTTCTCTGATTTTAGTCATTTCGGGCGCCAGACGACCGCGAATGTCGTCAAACAGTTCCAATTAAACGACTTAATATTTAACTTATTGAATTAATTTTAGACTTTTTATTAACAGTTAAACAAAACAATTAATTTATTAATAAAAGAGAATTTAAAGTTACATAGAGTTAGAGAATACAGTGAAATGGTTGAGTAATATGTTATTATGTTAAGACAACAAAATTTATACAATAGAGTTTAAGTTTTTATAAGAGTTACAATCAATAATGCAGTTACTGCAATTTGTTACCATTGGTTTATAAGAAAATCAAAATTGCAGTATTTCTGAGAGAGTACAGTCAAAGGCCTCTCTCGATCGATGAAATCGTGAGTACATGGTGTGGTCTACATAACCGGTTATTACCCCTTTCTATCATTTGCTAAACTTATCTCAGTATAAACAATACTAATAGTGTTTTGCGCTATTAGTGATTTCTTCCCATGTGTGACCTAAATGCGCAAAATTTTAAGCGCCACTTCTGTTATATACTGAGATATATATTAAAATAGTTCAGGCCTCACAATATCATGTTTCACTCGAGGTTAGGTTTTAACTAAAGTTGTATTATATTATATTTAGGTTCAGCTTCTGTATCGCAAACTAATTTGCATTAAAATAGAATTTAATTTTTAGCTGAGAATATCTTTTTGTAATGATTTTCTTTTATATTAAATTTATAAATAATAGAAGTGGACATAACAATCGAGGGCAGACTGACCACTGGTCACCCCAATTAAAATATGCCTTTTGGCACATCATAAACCATTTATATTAATATATAAAAATACAGGTAAAGTATTAAAAAATACATGTATAAATATAAAAATGTATATGACTAGAAAAATACATTATTAAGGCAGTAAAAGAGTATTAAAAAATAAAAATAATTAAAAAACAAAATTAAAGGACAGGGTTTAAAAAATAGTTTTATGTGGGAAATCAATTGCAACTGGAAACTCCCACCTCTCGGCAGGGTCGTTCCCGGCCTCAAAAATGTCGATTTCTACGAGTAATGGGTGGAGATCGATGTCTTTAAACACCTTTTGGATATAAACGTTGCACATAATTAATATTTGATTTAAATAAAGAAAATGTGTGGTATGGCATAATTTTTAAAATCAAAGAAGTAAATCACCTGGAATTAATCGCCAGGGGATGACACAACTGCGTGTAAAAATAGGTCAGTGCTGCAAAAAAATTTCTGTCCTATAGTTAAATGTAAAATGTTTTAGCGCTCATACTTTTTCACGTTCCATGAGAAAATTAAGATTGTCTGAACGACTCTAAATCAGATCTAACAGTTATCTCTCTCTCTCTCTCTCTCTCTCTCTTTCTTTCTTTCTCTCTCTAGTGTTGCACTTACACTTGCAATAGTTGGGTGTAATTTATGTTAATAATTATTAGACGTAATTTATGGTGAAGCGTTGTTACAAGAACATCAAATGTTTATAGTGTAAACTTGTTGAAATTTATGTATAAATATGCATAAATATATATTATAGAAAATCTCTCTATGGTTATATAGAGTTGATATATTTGAAACTATAGTGTATAGTGAGTTTCTGAATCTAGTTATTACAATATTGTGATTAATAATTTTTTTAGTGTAAAAATAGTTTTTGTATGATATTGATTAATCAGGGTGTAATCTATTTTCAAAATACATTATGATGAAGCATACTAGCGTAAAATCTGAGAGTATAAATCGGACTGTCATAGTTGACTGCATGTGCATATGATTTTTATGTTCTAAGAGTATGTTTAACTTTTAAATTCCAGAGTTCTGTTAATACCTTTGACTAATTAAATTGAATTCGTGTTAAATGACTGCTGTTTAATGTTCGTTCTCATAAATTCTATAACTTAAAATTATGTAAAAATATAACTGTTCGATCATAAGTTTGTAATGATGAAAGTGTAGTGTAGTGTTACTAATAAACTGTTTAAGAAAACGAAGGATAGTGTCATTGACTTTGGTTAAACTAAATAAGACTAAAAGGGTAAAACAAATCAGTAAAGGCGTATCTGCGGGTTGTTTTGGTGCAAGTTTAGGAAATTGCGCGGCACTCGACAATTTACCGAATGATGGAATATTAGTAAAAAGGATCGGAAGCGTGACGTCGACGGCTCAGTTTGTCAGCATAGGACGCATAATCTGGTGGCGCCTTCCACTAACTTCATGATAGGGTATATATAATCCATTGTCGGTTCAGGTAAAGTTTAATTACTGTATGACCGCGTAATTTCGTAACAAAATTATGGAGTTTGATAAAAATTGAAGTAAATCCAGCACTCGATTCATTGCAAAGATTATTCTCAACAGTTTTTGTGGAAATCTGGAACAAAGACTTGTTTGTTTTACTCAATTAGTATTTATCAAGAGTTATCAAAAACATTGAGACTCACTCTGTGTCAAAAGTTACTGCAATAATGTGTTTGTCAAGTAATAAGTAATTCTATATGTAATGTTAAAGATCTGGTTTTAATGTTATTTTTATTTCACATTTATTTTTTTCAGAAAGTACTACAGTATATACCGTACAGCCTTAGAGGTTAGGCAGCCTATTTTATAGACAAGTCTATAGGAGCCTAAGCCTAAAATCTTTTAAGTCTCAGGTTTAAGCTCAAGTCTAAAGCCTATGAAAAATCTTACGTGTTTTAGACTAAAAAAAGAAAATAGAATAAAAATGAATTAAAGAATAAGAAAGCAGTATTATTTAATGACATCATACAGGGCTTTGACCGAAAGCTTATATTTATTATGTGCATAATTAATGTGCCAAAAATAAATTACAATTAAATTATGTGCCAAAAGTGAATATAAAATTAAAAGTTATTGAAATTTATTTATATCTATTTTAATCAATTTTTTCCTATGTTCACAGTATTTTCCTATTTTCTAGTACATTCACAAAAAGTTTTGTTAAAAAACCTTTATTGGCTATACTCTCAATTACTGTCACTTTATGATAATATTTGGGGTAAATGTAATACTTTTGTGCAGTCGTTCCAAAGATAAGATAATTTTTATTTACTCATAGAAAGCCAATACGTTGCCAATTGATCGCACACTTATTGGTTTAGATCACAATAATTATTGGATTTTTCAACAAACAGTGAATCAAATCAGAATGTTTGATAACTTTAATCGCATTTTGCGTTTAAACAAATGGATTCTTTTTTGGTATTTGACCCAAGAAACGATTTAATATTAATAAAGTATAACAAACAGTTTTCAGACAACTTAAATAAAATCGCGAAAAATAATGACATGAAAATTGAAGAGCAAAAGGACGGCAACGAAAGCGAATCGGTTCGAGACTTATTAATATTGCTGTTAACGCCGTACGTCACCGCTCAGCGACTAATCACTGGCTGCTCTGATATCAAGTTTGATTTGATGCAGAACGCAAAAGCTGTTTACACTTTTGTAAGTTATATTAATGTGTGTATAAGCTTAGTTTGATTAACAAATTATTGATATGTTTAGAAGCAAGAATTCTTTTTCCTTTACATTTTCTCTGAAACTGATGCGCGAAAATATTTAATGCAGCGAAAGGTCAATATTTTTGCCGAAATAATATGCTTTCTATTCGGTCCAGCGATACAAACAATTAAGACTAATCAAGTTTTGCGTCAATTAGCGTTTGATATGATCGAGTGCTGGCACTCTTTAAGTATGAAAATGACTTTTATGCTCGAGGTATCAATTATTACATTTCACATACAATAAGATTTTGATATTCATTTATTAATAGTCTGTTGAACGGCTCCTGATTGGACCAGACATCAAGAAATTATGCGACAATACATTACAAAATATTTATACAAAATTTTTATTTAACAAATTATTTTCGAACCAAACATCGTGTCACTTATATTTATTTTATGGTCTAAATTTGGTATCGTCGCACACAAAGTATTATATTGATCACTAAATTCAAAACCACTTAAATTGGATTTTAATATTAATTTCTCACTATAATTATAGCAAGAATATATCTGAGATTTCAAGTCGAGATAAACTTCTTTTGCTTTTACTTTCTAACACTCTTAATCATTGGAAGATAATATCAAACAACGAATTAAATATAAACGAGTATCACTATATTTTGGAGAATGAACTGAATTCATTAACTAATTTGAAGAATGAAAATAATTTCAAAACAAACGAAAAAAATTCATTAAATAAATTAAATACGATTTATAACTATGATTTTAACGAAGTGGTGATATTTCTTGAGTCGGATAAAGATCCTAATTTACTCGCACCATATATTTATCGATTAATAACAATATCGGAACACTTATATTATGTAGTTTTAAATGAGGTAAAAATATTATTATTATTATTTAATAAAATTTTATTAATTATTTTTTTAAATGGTTAGCAATCCTCACCATTTTCAACCAACTTATACAAGATAATTGACATTTTAAATACATTGATAAGTAGTCCAAACGAGATGCGATGCTTTCATACCGTTAATGATGTTAAAGAAGGAATCGAACAAATTAAAAATTATGTCTTAAAAAATAATTTAAACAATACTAAAAGATACGATTCAACATTGTATTGCTTGAAATCATTGAAAGAAACGAATGTATTTAAATATATAACCGATTTGAAACAAACGCGATTAAGTTTTCGACTGGAAGCGCAAATTTCAATGATAAGTAATTGTTTGCGTGAATCATACAAATCATTTATAATAGACGATTATTATAAATATTTAACAAATCACGATATCATGCAAAATCGATACAAATTATTGAATCAAATTAAATCATTCTGCTATAAAAGTTTAAATGATTATCTGGAATACTTTCGCATTAAATCCCAACGCAATATGACATTATTAGGTATTGATAGCGATATCGAAGGAATGCTTGGCTTTATTTACATCGACAGAACACTGAATGAAGTGATAATAGCACCGTTAGAATTTATGAATGATATTAATATCACTAAAAATCAGATAACTGACGGCGAAAATTATATTTTAAATCAATTTTACAAAGATAGCGATAATATTAATACTATCATGACTAACATGATATTAGACGCCTATGAATGTCTTATTAATGGTCATCTTATGACTAAATGGACGGATGGTATTCTTCACTATTCTTACTTTATGTGGTTTGAAGATTCTTCTGTATGTAATATAGATTATTAATTATTAAAACTTTGAGACCGCCTGAATAGGCTAATGCTTTTAAATTATATGAGGTCCTAATTGATGTCATATGTAACTCAATATGAATGTAGCTAATTATCATATTTTATATGTGCAGTTTTGCTGAAAATGACTTTTCAGATTTTTAAAGTTTTTCAATGCCCAATTTTAACTCCCGAATGTGACCAATCAATATCCCAATAGCCATGTGAATAGTGTTTGGTTAGTTTTTATCCATTATGATGATTCATTCGATATTAAAGTTTAGTGTAAAATAAAATAAGTTATATCTCTCTGACATAATGTATATCAAATTTTTAAGTGAAAATTTACTTATTTTTAGGGCAATGCAATTAAGCCACGTACTAATAAATTCAAATTAGATTCATTTCCGAGCTTAATAACTGACAATTTTATCAGACAAATAATAAGCAACTGTTTTCCGAAATGCAGTGATCGCTGGCCGCAAATAATGATGACTCGACAGACAAACGTCATTTGCTATCCGTACGAACTATTTTGCATTCATAAAACATCATTTGTTAAAAGTCATAGCGAGACAAAACTGGTATCACAGGCCAAAAAATTGGTCTCTAAACTATGGGATATTACATCGCAAACGTAGATTTTGTATAAACCTTTTTAAGTATTCTTATTTATTAAATTACTGACTTTAAATTATTAAAAAATTATTTTCATAATTAAATATCCAAAACCTTAAAATAAAAAAATGGTATTATTATGTTAAGTGTGACTTTATTCGATAAGTTCGACATAATTCGCAGGAAATAATCCATATGTTCCATCCGAAGCCATTCCTGTAATCATTATTTAAAATATAGTTTAATCTTTTAGTAACCAACTTTTGAAACAACTAACTAATGAGTGAGAAAAACTTATAAATAAAATCATAATTTCTGACTTATTAACTTGCATTCTCATTGAGGACTTAAATAATTTATATGAAACAAAAATAGAAAACACACGAACGGCATACAGTATTTTGTTTTTAGGAATAGAGTTGGTATGACAGAGAAACAGATATATAGACACACATGCATTTTTATTTAATGGTATTTTTAATATGGCATAAATATCAAAGAAATAGAATTTTGGGTTAAATAGCAATATTTCAGTGATTGATATTTTTTTTAAACTCAACACTAAATATAAAATATAAAAACAAATAGAAAATAATGCAAACCTTGCCACCAGCCCTCATCGATTTGTTTGATATGTGTTATAATATCGTCGGGATCAAAACTTATTTCAGTTTCGTCAGCTACAAAAAAATAAATACATAAACTTATTTCTAAAGGTGAACTATAGACTATAGTTTAATTGTAAATGAGATTTAGATAAGATTTAGAATTTTAGTGCTGAAAAAAATTAGTTCAACTTATTACAAGATTCTTGTGATCAGCAAAGTCAAAGCTCAGGCTTTCACGCTAATGTTCATAACTAGTCTCTACTTTTTCGGAAATCAACTTTTTTATTGTTGCGCAAAAATTACAGGGGTCTTAAAATTAAGCAATAAATTTTTCTTAATTTGGCCTCAAAATATGCTTTTTATTCTTTTATGTTAAAGTCCGGTCTTTAATCTTTATTAATGAAATGAATGCATATTTAATATATTTAAAGAACTTTTTTCTAAATATGCATAAATTTCTCATATGGTATTACTAAACACAGATAAAAACTCCTTTAAGTTTAAATGCATGTAATTAATAACTCATTATAAATAAAATTAACCTCAACTTTACGATATCTCCTAAATTTTAAAGTAATCAAAATTTTTCGAATTTTGTCTAAAATTAACAACTTTTAAGAAAGAAAAGTGTTTCATATAGGGTTTGAGCGTTCATAAATTTTTTTCTGAAATTCCAACACCTGTCTTAAAATTTTGAAAATTCACGGACAACGATAATTTGAAAATTAAAAAAAATTAATTATTTCATGTTAATGTTGCACACTTTCATCACTTACCAGCCTGATAATCAAAGAGAGCGCGTGCTCTTAATCCATCACCCATTTTAGCATTATCTTCAGTATTTGGTTCATGTGCTGCTTCTCTTATCGGATAATCCGCCGCATTATTAAACTCGGCAGTATCTGAATAAATTTAATAATTATTATTACCTAATATTTGTATTTATAATGCTTTATTTTAAACAATAATTAATACACAATTTCAGTGTATAATTATGTCAATGCCAGACACTGATTGTATATTAAAAATATGCTCATATTTTAAGTTAAATTTAGATACAATAAAATTATATTCGAAAACGCGAACTAATTTTTTGATCAAAAGCAAAACTTAAAAAATAAGAATCATAAAATAGAATACACTCATACCCTCATAAATTTGCTCTTCAGCGATATCTTCGAGTGGTTGGCTGTCGACGTACTGGTCGTGCAACATATTTCGTGTGTAATCAGTTTGCAACTGTTGCTCCACTTTGTGCTCATTCTCTATATGCGTTAGTATTTGGTCATCATTTTGATAACGACTATTATTCACGTTTGATTGGTTATCGATTTGAATAGCATTATCATCTAAATCAATAGATTCAAATGCTTTTGAAGTGTTTTCAATAATAACTTCGTTTGAAGATATCGATGAATTTGGCACTAATTTACTATCAATTTTATTCGAAGTGATACTTGATTGCGTGTATTTAATAGTACTTAACTGTCCAGCACTTGTGTTTCGTTCAAACAAAGCGCGCGCGCTTTTTATTGAGTTTTGTGATATCACAGACTTTGCTTCTTCCGCTCTTTCCCTTCTCATCGCTTCGCTTCGTCTTCGTCTTTCGTCGTCGTCAATACTATTTAGTTTAGATGCCTCACTATTTTCATTTTTAGCAGCATTAGCAGCATTTTGTTCCATTTCTCTCATCTTTAAAACCTTTAGTTCTCTCTCTTTAATAGCAGCATCTCTTTGCTTGGTTTCAGTCAATTCTCTATCTTCTCTCTCTTTATCCAATTTTAATCTCATTTCTTGAGCCCTCTTCTTCTCCTCTACTAATCGACTTTTCTCTTCTTCCTGCGTTTTTTCCCAGAACTTTTCCCTATCAGTTTGACTGATTTCTCGCTGCGGTTGAACTCTTTTATAGTTGGTTCCAACGGGTGCCATATTTTCAGTGATATCTAACCGATCTTTTAAATTAACTTTAGCCGATACTTTCGAAACTAAGCTTAATATAGTTTGAGGCTCAACATCTTCCTCAGTTCTAGCATTAATAGTCAAGTGCGCACCTTTAAAAAAATCGTTTATATCACGGAAGTGGTTCACACAAACTCCTTTTCTGGACAACGGTGCGCCTTCTCCTTGCTATCAACAAAAAATAAAACACTAAATTTAACTTTTTTTGCAAAAAAAAAAACATTATTCAAAGCAGTTTTTGTAAACCAAGTTTAAAAATAAAGCAAAGTTATTTTTTGGCTCATTAATGTTATCTTTTATTTCATCACTTTAATAAACCTAGATTATGGATATGACTAAAGTATGTCAGCCTTTTGGTAGCAGTTAACCAAAATACAGTTATATTAAAGTTTAGAGCTAGGAATTAATAACTTTTGAACTCATAATATCCGATCGAATATTTATTATTAAAATATTACAAAAGTGAGTTTCGATAGAAATATGTGTTCTTAATGATAGTAATGAGTTTATTTCAAAACTAAACACATAATTGTAAACATACAGACATTGCAAAATCAAAATTGTTACAAAAGACTTTTAATTCATATTTTTCCTTGAGATAACCCATAATATTTGTGTTATTTTAGTTGAAAATGTTAAAATATGCTCATAGAAATAATAGCTTTCGGGAATTTTACTTCAATTAATAGTGCTTGAAATTAATAGCAATCTTTATAGAATTTTCTTTAAGTAATGGGGGTTTTACCACAAATTAAAAAAGTTAATAAAATTTCTCACATCAAGTATGGTATAAAAATTATACTTAAAATATAAAATACTAAAAATTAATGACATCGAAATTATAAGCTTTTGAAAATATTTCGCAATTTGTAGGCAATATATTCATTATAAAACATATTTGAGTTATCAGTAATAGTTGCCACAGCGAGCATAATTTCTAGAGAATATTTATTGATTAATAAGTTGTGCTGCAATCACAAAAAACAATGTTTGTCAATAATCAAAACTTTTCACTAACATTTAATTTATATTCGAGTTTCTTTGATCTTAAGTTTAACAGATTTGAATGTTTAAAATTTGCCCGTTTTTAACACTGTGTCTTTTAAGAATTATATGGTTCAAAGTTTAATCGAGCAATATTTAAAGTTTATTACAAAATAATAACAATTGAAAATTTATTAAAAATTGATTAGAAATTTATGCGATAACTGCTTGGTTTATTTAATCTGCGATTACTAAAATCTAATAAAATCAAAACCATAATCATACGATATATTATATATATTAAATACAATTGTATTTATATTAAAATAAAAAAATACGCTTATTTACCCAATTAATGAAAACATATTTAGTAAGTTCAGTATTTTCATCAAATACACGACAGAAAGCGTACAATATTTTCGAGTTATTAAACTGTTCAAAGAGTTCGTCTAAACCTCCGTCACCCTTATCAACAAGAGTTAAGTCATTCGCTTGTTTCTCGTAACCAAACAATGCCCTAAAAGTGTAATTAAATTAAATTACTAGCAGTTAAATATCATATCGTTTTCTGATAATCAATGTAATGACATACCAATTCGTAGACGAGTTATCATTCATCACATCCTTCCACGCATTAACCATTGAGTCGCGATTTTTGTAAAAGTTTACACTCATTTCTGCAGATTAAGTCAATTGTCAAACAATATTTTAAATTTAAAAGGCGATTAAAAAATAAACAAAAACAATGTATGATATGTTATTAAAAACACTAGAATTGTTTTAAGTAAGAATATGTAAAATCAAAAACATTCAAAACAAAAAAATTTAATTTCTTTATGATTCAGTTGTATAATAATGGTTACAATGAAAATCTGATGTAAATATCATTAAAATTTTGTGCAGAAATAGTGATAAGAAAAACAGTTATATAATAATATAATGCTATAACGCGTGAGATTATCGACAAAAAAGTATAAAAAAAGTTAAGGTTAGGTTAGTTTACTATAATAGTGTGATGCGATGGTTAGGTGTGGACGCGTGCGCACATCAGACGCGCAACCAATCGTTTATAAACAGTGTTTACTCATTAGTTCATTACAAATACTCCCACTTGAGTGTCAAAAGTCCAAACGCAAGACAATAACTGATAGCAAACACAAGTGATGGAACAAAATGGATAATGAACAGCCACACCAAGAGCTCGTTAAATGCGTGGTCGTTGGAGATACTGCTGTTGGTTAGTGTTTTTCATGTATTTATATGCTATTTGTTAGGTGACCGTAGGTAACCGTTAACCGTTAATACTTGATATCTAAAGGTAAGACGAGATTAATATGCGCGCGAGCGTGCAATTCACGTCTTGATCTCAATCAACTGATGACAACTCATATCCCAACGGTTTGGGCCATTGATCAGTACAGGATTCATAAAGAAGTTTTGGAGCGTTCGTGGGAAGTCGTGGATAGCGTTAATGTCTCACTCAGATTGTGGGATACTTTTGGTGATCATGACAAAGACAGGCGTTTCGCTTATGGCAGATCAGACGTGGTGTTGCTCTGCTTTTCTGTGGCAAATCCGATATCACTGAGAAATTGTAAGGTTGTTTGGTATCCGGAAATTCGACGCTTTTGCCCAAACACTCCCATAGTTCTGGTCGGATGTAAGAATGATCTGCGATACATGTACAGAGACGAGAAGTTTTTAACGCTTTGCAGAGAGAGAAGTCCTTTTTTCAGGTAAACTACAATCTTTTATTAAGAAATTTTAATTTACATCATTCGGTACAAGAATTATTAAATCTAAAGAAGTGTCTGTTTTAAATTCTTTAATTGGCCTTTTAATGAACCGAAAACATTTTTTTAGGGCCAATCATCTTTGCAGCAGATTTCCTGAGCTCGGAAGGTATTGATAAAAAGTTATTTAAGAAATACTTATTAATGCCCGAAGCTTTTCAGTTTAATTTGTTATGAATGAAAGCTAAGTTTTTAACATTTGTTTCGAATGCATGTGAACTTTCTTTAAAATTTTTCAGCTGATTCGCTATCTTTGCACTTTTAAGAGCACTTCTGTATAATGCATTAAATTGTATATACGTATAGTAATAATTATATAACAGTAAACCAAAAATTGTTTAATATATGCATCAATTTTAAATAATAGGATCTCTAAAAACATTTGAGATTTGAATATACCTTACAATGTCGTTGCTTTGAAATGAGTTTGACAGCTGCATAGTTATACTCCGGTGTCTTTTATAGATTCTAAAAATTCTAGAGTGGAGTCAAAACCCAACGGATTTAAGGGAAATTTTTTTCACGCTTAGGCTTAAAATTCGAATGGTTCCAAAAAGATTTAAACGACAATTTTCAAAATCTCGAATTTTCTAAGGGTTGAGAACGCTCTTAGTATTAAACTATGGTTTGACAGAGAAACCTACTAAACTTATATTAAATCCATTTGATAATATGAATTATAAAAAATTGATTGTAAATTGTATGCAACTCTTACAGTCTTGAAATGCAACTTATGTTCAAAGTTGCGTAATGCATGTTGTGTTCTCGTTGATTACATTATAAGCTTACACGTTAAGCTCGCAATACTAATTAATTTATGTAAAATTTCTATTAATGCATATTATAAATAATTTAATAAAATGTTTACCATTATTGTTAAAAAGTTCACACCTAACTCTAGAGCATCTTAGCATTAATAATTAACAAACAGTGTAATACAAGAATAAATTGAACGCAAAGAATAGCAATGAGCAGTTGTTTACTTTGTTGCAAATATAATCAAAAATTGATATACGTATAAGTATATTGTTTCGCTAAACATTCTGTGTTAGTAGTGTACAATGTATAATGAATTATGAAATAAGCGAATATATACGAAGGTTATTAAAGCATAACAACAATTTATTGCAATGTTTTCGTATAAATTTTAAATAATACTTTTAGTGTACAATATTAAACTTTTGCATATATTTATTGAACTATAATTGCCTGCCTGTAATAAAACTATTATTACGAAAACCACAAACACTTCTGAAATCGTTTCTTTTTATGAATTTATTAAATTTGGAAAATTAAAATATTTTAAACTCTTTTATTCTTATATTTTTTAAGAATTTCGTTAATAGTTTATTTTGTTTAATTTACCATTATTTTAGTAAATTTAAGTGTGTTATATCTAAGTTATATTGACATTCATTTATATTACACAACCCTTTATTCTGACATTTAATGAACGATTTAACTGTTGTTTTGTCTTTATGTTACGTTAGTAACCTCTTATTAATCGGTTTTAAGATAAATATTTCAAGCATATATAATTTAGATTTTTTTAAACAATATCTCGTAGATATTAATCAAATTCAAATAAATTTTTAAGAGCACTATATAGTTGAATGAACTTATTTTATATTCAATAGATAATATTGTTTAGGAGCAATAATTTATTTTGCGACAATATTTATATAATAAAATTGAGCATTTAATTACTGAATTACAAATATTTGCGATAACTTAAGTTGCGCTCAACATATGTGTTATTTAACGTTTAACATATGATTGATGTCATGTGAAACAACTTCCAAGAAAATGTTGTGGTTGTCATGTGAAATGTTCTAAACAGATATTCAAGTTCAGTATTGTATATATTTAGCTTTTTTTAGAGGAAATATTTCCCTAAATGTTTCTCAATTAATTTTTTTAGTGACTTACTTAATTTGGTTGTTTACACATTACAGTGAGATATAAAATTAAAAATTTATTTTGGTTCTATATTTTATATTCACTAAAAATGTTCATTTACTAAAACACGTATATTTCGTTCTTAACTTTTTATATTTAATTTTATAAAATTTAACATTTTTCACAAAATTTTTTTTAATGATTTCTAAAATCGTTAAAAACTAATTAAAACAACAAAAACAATATTCCGAAATTATGTCACAAAATATTTAAAGATAACAAAATGTTTAAAACTAGCATAATATTCGAGACTTTATATTGGCTGACGATATTTACTCAAACAATTTCCCTTACATTATTAATATGATGACAATAAGCTCTATGGTAAACTCAGAAATCATAAAAAATTAATGCCAAGATATATAATTGGTATCCAAAGCCCATCTCCATATATCGGGAGAGCATTGATCAATAAATTTTGTGAATAATAACATTGTAATATATTATACTCGAACGGGCAATAACTTATTTGCTAAATCTATTTTTTATTTCACAATTGACTATTATATAAATTGATATATGCTGCTATTCTTTAGATAAATAGAATGCTTATGAAGCTTATAATTTTAAATTCTAAAATTCTTCATACAATTCTAAAATTTTTCCCCAAAACGCAACACATTTTCACCAGTTTTTAAACCAATGATTCTTGTGTTGTATCAAATAAATTTGGAAAGAATAATCGGCTTTGGCTTTGATTTTAGTATGCAAGCGATCCGAGCTTTTTTACATCATTAATTTTATTGGAAGATTTTTTCTTTGATAATAATGTTTTTCAACCTTGTTGTTACATAATTTTTTACGATAAATTTACTTCAGTATCATTTTTTTATTTTAAAACATTTGAATACAATGTTTAAGATTTTATTTTCAATTTTAAAACCGGAAAATACTATCGATTGGAATAAAAAAGAAAGTTTCTTGTAAAAACTGGAAAAACCCAGCGTACAAAAAAGATGCGATTATTTATAAAATATTTAATAATGATTTTGTATTTTTTATAGTAATTTTCTTTTGTTTTGCATGCGTAAGAAAATAAAATTTATTAATAATTTATTTGCATAAAAGATTTCCTGTTTGTTGATAATCATCGCCATATGTTATATTCAGTGAATTTACATTAGTATATATTGCAGAATCACCATAATTATCAAAACTTTTGTCATTACAAATGTAAACAAATGATGAGCAATAATCTTTGATTGACGTTTAATATGCAGTGTAAATGTTTTAATTTAAGTTAATTTATTATTGTACTGTTACAGTATAACTTAGCTATTAAACGGCAAAATGTACTGTAGTTAAACACATTAGTAAAGTGTAGGTCATTCGTAGCTTACATGTGAAGCGTTAATCGCGTTAAATGTTCTCTTTTCTCGTTTCTGCTTACGCTAGTAATATGTATGGGAAATCTTAGTTTACATTCTAACATACTGTTACAGTTACAGAATAAACTCTATTATAATAATTTGATTCGAAACGCTAAACTTTAAAAGAAATAATCCTATAAATTAATAAATTAGAAATTGTTTATTTAAATAAAGACAAAACAGTATTTATTGCATTTGATGACGGAATGATTTTCCACAATATGATAAAAATACGGATATAAATTATGCATTATATATATTTAGATAAAAAACTCATATTTTATTTATTTTTGCTTATTAACCGTTTCACGTATTAAATGCATGGAATAATATTTCTGCACTATCAGGCATACCAGGCATTATAAAATTGCATTTGATTTATTATTTAAGAAATGCTTCCATACATTCTACACTATTATTTAAATAAATTGCACAGCAATTCACACTTGATTTTTCTAAATTTGATTTCGATTATGAAAAATTAATTAGAATAGACTTTGTTAACATTGTGATGCATTGCTCATTCCTATCAGGCCTCTGAAAGAAACCGATATATTAACTCCAGAACAGGGAAGACTGGTTGCTAAAGACATAGACGCGCCATATTACGAAACGAGCGTTTTTACTCATTACGGTGTGAGCGATCTTTTTGAGAATGTGATACGAGTGGCATTAATAGCGCGAAGACAACAACGATTTTGGATGACAAACTTGAAACACGTACAACGATCTTTACTACAAGAGCCATTCTGTCCGCCCCAACCAATTCCACCCAAAGTATCAGTACCTATATCTCAATTCGATCAGCATTTAATGTCATTATTGCAATGTCAAGCATATACTGACGTAATATTGTCTTTCGGAAGATCTGGTATATGCACACACAAAATAATACTGTCTGCGGCGTCAAATGAATTTTATAAATTATTTACTATGGATTTAACTTCTGGTTCGGATTACGGTTCATCTTCAAGTTATTGGGGCCAAAGTCCCAGTGATTCTAGCATTGCTAGTTCTACTGAAACGGTTGCTAACTTTAATACAGACACCGAACAATTATTGAGTTCATCGCCTTCTAGTTTGGTCGATACAGGGCATACCAATAAATTATATACTATATTACGTGCCTCACATTTTCCACGAGCATCACCACCACCTCTACCACATCCGATCGCCAATTACCTTGACTCTTCTAATGGAAATACTAATCAATTATCTATGAAAAGATCGAGTTCTCATACCCAACATGAGTTTAATTCTTGCAGAACTGGTGTACACAAGAGCTTAAATCATCCGCTATTTCAATCAATAAGTATAGAACATGTAGAAAATGTTTTGGATTACAGCGGAACACTCGCACCGTATGTTCAAACCATAGTATCGATGACTAATCTAATCAGTTTGGGAGCTTTACAACATTGCATTCGATTCTTATATTCTGGTAATCTCGGTTATTATGGTCAAACACCACTCTCTGAGTTCTTAGACATCGCAGAATTACTTGGAATACAAGAATTGATTGCCATTTTACGAAAGTTAGACACCATTCAGGAAACTGAAGTTTTTTTCGATCAGTCGTACTTCAATGACTATATGTCTAAATTGAAACGAAATTTAAAGAATATTTGTATGGATGAAGGCTTATTTGCCGGTATTTACATTATTTAAAAGTGACATAATTTTAGTTTATCTTATTTAATTATATTGTTTATTAGTGCATTAATTGAAACATTGTTTGCAGATGTAGTGTTTCAACTGGAAGACGGCACGTGTTCGGCGCATAAATCGCTTTTAATGTGCAGATGCGATATGATGGACGCCATGTTTAGTGGAGACTTTCGCGAAAGCTCTGCTAAAGTTGTATGTGTCTATACTAATCAATAATACAATATCTAACGTTAAATTAAGAGAAAAGTTAATTTTTTCTTTTAAATGATTTAGATTCCATTTCCCGGTGTAAATAAGGAAACGTTTCGTCAAATGTTGTTTTATATATACACTGATAGCATAGATTCAACAATCAGTCATACAAATTGTCTCCATTTATTAGAATTGGCTAATCGTCTATGTTTGCCACGATTGGTGGCACTCATTGAGAGTCAAGTAATTGCAGAATTGAATATAATGAACGATAATGGTATTGATGTAACAGAGATAGTGTTGAAACTATTAGAACCATGTCAGATACACAATGCAGACCAACTTTCCGAGTTTTGTCTGCACCAAATCGCTATTCATTATAACGATATTTGTCACAAAAGTACTAAATTATTGCGAAACCTTCATCCCGAAAATCAAGCGTATTTAAATCGTAATCGATGGCCGCCTGTTTGGTATCTCAAAGAATTTGATTACTTTGAGCGGTGTGTCAGAGAAAGGCAATGGCAAGAGAAGCCCAAAGGTCTAAAAAGGCATCGATATAATAGTGGATGTCTTTGTTTTTCTAGTAAAAGTCGTCGTAATGATTCGAAACAAGATTATCGTTTTACCTGATGTTTCATATCATTCATTAATCATCATTGCATTTGTCTTAATAGAGACTATAACGAGCTATAAATGCTTATTGATGTTTAAAAAACGCTTTTATATGTTTATTTCAATTAAATATACATGAAAATAAATATACTGTACTCAAGTTTATTATTAAGTCTTATACCTCATCGAAATTATTGTACAGGAAATGTATTAATAGTCTTTTATTATTTGTTATAATGATTTTTGTTTTATTATAAATACATAACTGTTCATTTTAATCGCTATTAAATGTACTGCCTCTACATTTTGTAGGACTTAAGTCTTTTACTTACCAGTAATCAATTGTGATAAAACTAAATTTTTCATTTTTATCCTTATATGCGAAATTAATCGATTAATTTTTTTTTCAACAATTTTTTCTTATTTATAAATTAAAATAAATATTCAATTATTCAATTTGATCAAACTTGTAGTCAAAGCATAACTAAATCACAGTTCATTGTATTTAAAAAATTTGTTAAGATTTAATTATTTGTTTGCTGACATCGAGCATCGGTGCTTATTAACAAAATTTCTAACTTTAAATAAATCATAAAGAGTAATGATATTTCACTCATTAAAATTAGGTCCTAGAATTGTAAAATGTCAACATAGTATGACACATTTGCCAGTATCACCAAAAATTTGATTAAATGATCGGTAAACTTGGATAATTTTCAACTGATCTACTGTAGGATATACCGTATTGGCTCAACGAAAAAAGTTAGTTCGGTGTCGTGTCGTTACCTTTTTTGTTGCGTCTAAAGCTCGCTTAACAGTTTCTAGATTAAAATTTTTATGTTACGTTATAGTATCTTACGATTTCGATAGTATCCAATAAAGTTTTAACAATTAGTTATCATGCGGCGTATAACTTGAAAGATTGTCGCATAACTTAAGGTTTGCATGAGAATTTAATATTAAAATTTGATTTCAATTTTATTCTCAACATCTCGATAATTCTAAGCCAATCTATTATTTGCGCTCAAATATACGCAGTTCTATACAATACAATTAAACATTAAAATAAAACTGACAATTTGTTTGATTCGATTGAAATGAAATGTAAAAATTAAGTATTATCTTCATCTTCATCTTCATAGTCGGGTTTATAATCGTGTAAA